>JAPYZB010007124.1:0-12551 GCA_030522745.1 Eupelmus kiefferi | reverse complement strand
TGCTGCTGCTGCTGCTGCTGCTGCACGTATGAGCGTACGTATACGTAAGTATGTATGTATAGCGCGACCCCACTACGCTGAAAAGATAGCGATTCCCTTTTCTTCGCGGAGAGAAGGAGTTGGAGAGCCACCCGCTCTGCCGCCCCCCAGCCAAGTAGAATACTGCCAGACGCCGACAGACGGAGCGTGACTTGGACCGAGAGCGCATATATATGAGGCATGTACGGTTGGAGATTTATACCGATATGTGTGCGGTTCGGAGCCGATCTGTTCTTTGAATTTGCGCTTAGAACCGGATTAGTTTTTCTCGTTGCAGCGGCTCTGAGGTAGTAAGGTGGGAGACTGGTTGGCTTGCGAGAACATTTTCCGGTTTGTTATTAAAGAGAGAACGAGTAAAGTGTTAAAAGTACCGTTTTTTTTGTAATTAGTTATGCTTAGTTTTCACTATTATTAGTACTTGAATTTTTCTGAATTTTATGCTGTATTTGAAAGAATAGAAAAATTTTTTAAAAAAGTTAAAAAATTCAATAATTTGAATGAAACTTTGTTTTTGAAATTATAATTTCTGAAAATTAAACTCGGACACGAATAATAATTAATCTCGCTTTAATCGAATGATTCAACAATGAAAACAAACAGAACATCTCGCGGGCAAACAAGATTCAAGGCGCGCCGCTCGAGCTCAAAGGCCCGGATTAAAAGAAATCAGAATCCAAACAAACAGAGCTCGCCAGTCTCGCCTCCCCGCTGCAGGCCAACCTAGGAACCAACGTTCCACTTGGCAAAGAGCACAGCTCCGCGAGAGCAGAGATCAGCTCGCCAAAAGTGAGAGAGAGAAAAGCGACGAATAGATTCCACGTCCGGCATACAGTCCGCTAGATGAAGAAGGATAAAAGATGGCCCTCGAAGCTTGCGGGGGCGAGCCAAGGGAGCTCCTCTGTATATATATAACGGGCAGGCGCGAGCGCGAGCCGTACACATCGAGTGAGAGAGCGGGTGTATTGCAGTCTAAATCTCGGTACTTTTACGAGCAATAAAATAAAACGCCCGACAACAGCTTCAGCCGCAAAACCTTCCTCGCGCGATCACTCACCGAGAGAGAGAGAGAGAGAGCGAGCTCAGCGCCCGCGCTCGCGTATTAATTACCGGCATAACGGCGACTCCAAGCGACTTCCCACGCGCTCGCGCATATAAACACGTGACTTTACGCACTCTCGCAAGCGAACGCCCGCCCAAGAGACGAACCGGATCGGCCCTTTGCATCTAAAGCGCTTTCAATTTTGAGGTTAGGGTTACTTTTTCTTTATGCGTATTTTTGGCGGACTCAATGTGACATGTGCGTGCGATTGTGCTTGCGTAACTGGAATCGCTTTTGACCGAGATTTTCAGAGCTATGGGTGGACAGAGAGTAGCTTATTTCGAGTTTACATTTTGCAACTAATTTTCAACCTTTTTAATTAAATTTAACTTTAAATGAACGTACTGTTAATTATTTAATTTTGAAAAAAGAAATAATAAAAAAATATTAAAAAATGACAGCGAGCCTGTCATCGGAAAACAGGACAGTTCCTTATAAACATTCGAACACAAGATTTACAATCTCCATCATCCAAAAACGAAAACGAGCAACCTGACAAATAAGGTTTCCTCCACGCTTCCTTAAAAGGCCCGCAGCATCTGCATGAAGCGCGACATTTCGGGCTATACCTCGAGCCATCATTATGTAGGTCGCGAAATATAAAAGGAATTGTCAATGTCTAAGACTCTTGGCACCTTGACCGAGTCCTCTGCAGTTTTTTTCCTTCGCTCTTCGACTTTTCGACACACTTATATATACCCATAGAGGGGGGTCTAGCAGAAGAAATACTAAAGAGCTTACGTATGTATGTGTGACTCACCTTGTAAACCAGCCAGGGTTGCAGACGTATACACGCGGGGCAACCTGAAATATATTAGCAAACAGAGCGTCAGTATATAGGTACGCGGCGAGAGCGAGCTGCAAGATGTACAGCATCTCGTAAACGTCGCCCGTAATGAGAGCGCGATAAGTAAACTTGAACTTTAAGAATATGGAGCCCCGGCAACGCCGGCTTTACTTGCGGGTGATAAATTTGGATTTTTCCTTTTATAACGGCCGATTCGAAGGACCGGCTAATTAGGGCTCTGATAATGAACGATTGCGTTCGATACGTTCGAGAGCTCCGGTAATAAAGTGGGACCGCGCGTTGTGTACTTAAACCGATGTCGTTTTAAAAAAGCTTTTATGGCGCCCCGGAAAGACAAGTTTTATTATTCAAGTCTGATTAATGCGGTTTCATTGTGAAAAAGGGAAGAGACAGTTTTATAAAGAATAAACTAGATGTAAAAATACTTCAATTACAAGACAATGCAAACGCACAACGTAAACACGTTAAGACTAGAATACCGAAAACCGCACGCGATCCACATCAACTTTTCTCCCGTTCTATTTCAAGCCACAGTCGTTGTAAGCTAGCGCGCGCGCCAGCCAACATCTGCGTGCGCGCGTTGCGGTGAAATTTATGAAATCCTAAACAACGGCGCTTCGCTCGGCTCTCTCGCTATTAACGAAAATAAGAAGCGCACTGGTTTACAGCCGAGCAATCTAGCAATTAAGTCATAAAGAAAAAAGTAACGAGCGCGCGTCGCGCTGGGTAAAAGCAAAGTAAAGAAGTCACCTGTAGAGGTCGATCGGGTAGTACGTCTTCTCCACGGCGCCGAACACTTTGAAGCCTTTTGTCTACCGGTCCAGGAGGAAAAACGTCAGCCTGCAAGCAGAAAAGTTGGTACTGTTAGAAAGCGCGCAGCATATACATTCGAGGATTAAAACGCGCGCTCTCGTCGATATGGCGCGCCGGCGCTTCGGTTATAGGCCGGCGCCGCGGCCATGACTCTTTTATATGGGGTGAGTGGTTTATGTCGCGAGTCAGGTATAAACGGCTGCAAGCGCTTAATGGCCGCTACCCTGGCTCGCTATATGTATGTATGTATACGTAAACGAAGATACGCTTTTCAGCGTGCCGGTAAGAAGCTGCCGCTCGTTTTAGTTTCACGCGCGCTCTTTTCTTTCTCTTTCTCTTATACTCGCGCTGCTTGATTGCCCTGCGCGCGTTATGGGCTTTAAGTAGCCCGCCAACTGATGCCGGATCGTTTTATAAGCGCCGCTGAGCCGCAAAGCGATCCCGCTTCGCGACACTCTGTAATGCAGATAAACGTAATCTGCTTCGTTAAGTAAAATTCAGATTTTTCTTCAATTAACTTTGAAAGAAATGACTCTGTATCGAACGAGCGTAAAGGTAGGGGGGCGGTAAAAGAGAGAATTTTTCGCAGCAGACTAAAAGCTTTATATAAAGCTCAGTGCGGAAAGAGGGAAGATTTCTATGGAAAGCAGGAGCGCGCGTTCATTCCATTTTCCTTTTCGTTCTCCTCCCCGACTCGATCTTTTTCCTCCTTTTATATCAGCAAAGTGTTAAGGTGAATCTAGCGCCGACGCGGGGGAGGCTGAATTTACGGGCGCGCGGAGGGGGAAGGGGTAAAAGGATAGTCAGCCGGGAGATTGGGGACAGAATTCATTTTGGCAGCGCGCGCGCGCGCGGCGACTGCCGGCGAATTGTTTCATAATAGCGCAGAGAGCCGGAGAACGCCAGAGCTCTGCCGACCGGCAGATATGAGTAATTAGAAAATTTCAGGCTTGATACGATCCCGAGAGCCTCGCGTGCCTGCTGCTCCGAGGCTCGCGGCTCTGCATATTTTGCAAATTAGAGGAGGAATTAAAATACAATGCTTTGAGAAGGATGAATATTCATTTTTTAAGTAGTAAATGTAGGTTTTAATTAACTAAAGTTTTTTTTAATAAAAGTAGTTGCTAATTTTTTTATTCGTAATATAAATAATTTATTTAAAAGGGAAAAAGTACGTTGTACGTGAGGAGGTTATTTGTAAGAAAGAATGCGTACTCGTGGAGCGGATAGTTTGGAATTTACTGTAAAGAATCTGAAGCTGCAGAGGGAAAACATCGGTGAAAAATCCATTTTGTATCGAGAGCGAGGGCGCATTGTCGGTGGAAAATTTATGTGTCCCTGTGAAAGCCCCGGGCCTGCCAAAAATAAATAGCATTAAAAGCAAATCCTAATACATTTTTGACTACTTCTCCAGTGCAATTGTATTAGCTCGCATTTCTCCCCTCTCGGCCCTATATACGCACATGTATAGCTGCAGCTACCTATACGAAAAAGCCGAAAGGGAGAGAGAGAGTAGCTTCGACGAATACACTCACTCTCTCTCCCGGCTGCGCAGTCGGACACGAGAAAGCTCTTCTCTCCCTCCGGGGGATGGTTTTAGTCGCGCGCTTTCACGGACGGAAAATCCCTGCCGATTTACTTTTTTTCTCTCTCTTCGCGCCAGCTGCAAAATTGGACGCGGCTTTGCTTTTTTTTCCTCCCCGGCTCTCTCCCTATACATAATGCGACGAGTCCCCCTCTGGATTCACTTGTCGGCGCGCAGCTTTTCGCTATTTTCGGAAAAGGCCGGGACAGCACGTGGACATAGCGCGCGCGCGCGCGCGAAGCGACGTATACCCGCCACGCCCATTGTTTAAGTACCAATACAAACGCCGAGTGAGAGAGAGAGAGAGAGTCGGGGCGCGAGCGCGCAAATTTATTACCAATAAAATTCACCAGTATTTTACGGCCCTGCCGCGGCGGTATGTAGGTGAACGTCATCGGCTTCCGTTTCAATCGCAATATACACCCCGGCCGCGAAACGCGCGCGCTCGGCTATCTGCGCCCCCGGGTTAGACGGTAATTAATAAATGTCGCGAGAGACGAGATCGATCGGCTTGGAAGCGATCCTTTCGAGAGTGTGAAGATCGATTGTGGCTGAGATTAAGAAGGAATGTGCTCTAGGAGTGGTACACGTACTTTATGGTTCGCGCTTAGTGTTGTCTTATTAGCTTCTCTTTCAGTTTTTTTTTAATATTTTTTTTGTCGAGAATAGATCTTTTTTTTTTTCATTTATTGAAATAAAAAAGTTATCATTCTATCTTACATTTTAGTTACATATATTCTCACTCCTATGAAAATATATCTTTAAGAAAAATCAAAAGCAGCTTTATTTAAATTCAGCGAGCGAGTTCTCACTGTAATTACAATCTCAGCGTGTAAATCAACATGTTCCGAGAAAATTGGACTAGCGCGTAATACCCGGGCCAGAAAAAAGGCGTATATACGCAAGATGAATTCATAAGGAAACTCCGGAGCGAAAGTCCTCCGACGAGAAAACTTTTTCGCCATCGAAACTTCGTCTCTCCCGACTCTCATTCTCGCCCGCGCGCGCGCTACACAAATCTGCATAATTTAATTCCCTCCCGCTCGTTCCGGCTCTGATTAAAAAACATCAACCCTTTCCCTGCCCACTCCCTGCGCTCGAAACTTAGAAATCTTAGCGCGCGACTCTTTCAAAACGTCGAAATTAAAGGCGAAAAAGCGGAGGCACGCTGGGAATTGCCGCGGCGCGGAGGGAGAGCTAGAAGGCAAAGGGGCGGGGGTAACGAAAACGAGAGCGAGGGAGGCCGAGACGCGCGCGCTCTCGCTCTGTGTTTTCGATGCCGTCGGGGCGTCCCGACCCGCCGGCGGCGCTTTCCCTCGCTATACGCGCGCGGAGACGTTTTCTCGCTGCTCTCCCCCTACCCCCCGGCTCTCGCTCGCTCTGTGACCGAGGCGCAGATCAGCCGGCGCGGGCCAATCGCCAGCCGGCGCAGGCTCCAACATGGCTGTGGAAATGCGTCTTCGGGCTATTGTATTGGGCTTTTCTTTTGCTCGGGATTTTTGATGGGGAGTTTGGGGAAGGTTTGCTTTTTCGGGCGAGGGCGAATTTTTTGGGGAGGATGCGGAGGTTTTGAAAAATGTACGTTAGAGATATGGGTGTTTTTGGAGGGAAACGGAAAGTTTTCAGTTGGATTGATAGAGATGTATATTTATTTTTAATGCTGTTTTAGAAAAGAAATTTTGTAAATATTATATTTCAAGCTCTACATTGATATATATTTTATTCGTTTTAAAATTTTTAAAGTTACTTTATAAACATAAGGTAACTTTTTTATTGAAAAAATTTGTAATTTATAAATTTATATATAATTTGTATCTTATTGCCTTATTACTTTTTTGTTTTAGTCCTCGTAATATTGTATTTACTACTTCTCTTATTTTGTACGAATTATATATTTATAAATAATATTTTTAAATTTTTCAATTTAAAGACAAAGACTGCCGAAATTTTTTCAAATTCTTTTTAATTTTTCCACACGGAAAAAATGTTATAGAAAAATTTCTAAATGCTTTATAAAGCGACAGACCGCAAAAATCTACAAAATTACTAAATTTTTCAGGAATTTTAAGTATGTAATAAATATTATTAAAAATTTAGGAAAAACTATTATAGCTTTCATAAAAATTTTTAAAAACTCTAGTAATTTTTTCTATATAAAATTTTTGATAACTTTTACCAAATGTTTAGTAGTTTTTCCAAAAAAGATTTTTCCGTATAGCGGAAGAAGAATCCATAATCAAAAAGATCTTAGTAATAAAAAAAATTTCGTCAATTTTCAATTAAAATATTAAAAAGTAGAATACTTTTAACTGATGAATTCAAGTATATTTTATTTATTCACAGAGGTCAGCTTCAATAATTAACTGAGAGAAAAGATAGTACAGTTATCACAGACTGGAGAATTTGAAAAAATTACTATACTTATAAAAAATTTTATAAAAAGATATGGTAAGTATTATATAAAACAGACGAAAAATGTCTTTTACACTTGTAATAGAATCTTCTTTTTGAAAGAAGTATACTTTTGTTTTTAATTTTCCAGTCTATGGTAACTTTTACTATATCTAGTATTGTAATTTTTCAAAGATTCTTCTCTCAGTTTATGTATACAAAAATCATATTAAAGTTTACGTTAGAGCAAATATCATAGGGACATTTAAATAAAGTTTTAAATGTTCTTATTTATATTAATTATAAATTAAAAAAGGTATTCATTTTATTTTTATTTTTCCAATAAATGGAATAATATCCCAAAATTGAGAAAAGCATTAATCCGCCAGTATCGTTAGAAAGAAAGTTTTCCCAACATTATTTGGAAGATAAATATTTTTCACGCATCACATATCCAAAATCCCGATAGGAATCTCCTCTAACGATCCCCATCAGAAGTCCCGATTAGAAAGTCACATATTTCAACTCCTTAATCTCGCAGCTCCATCCAATTAAGCTAAAACGCCGGCGAAGATCCCCAGAACTGATTCAGTCGCTCGCTTGCAAGCGCTCCTCGATTTTTTGCCGCGCGCGCGCTCGATAAGACATCGGCCGTATACATCTGGGGGCGGCCGGTCATTGAGTCGAAAAGACCGGCTGATTGATCCGGCCGAGGAAAAAGTCAGAAAAGTGGGGTAACTCGCGCTCAGCACGCCGTCCTATACATATATACATCGGAATAAAGAGCGACGGAGCGACAATGGAGAGAGAGAGAAAATGCGAGCGAGGGACGAGATATATAGAGCGAGAGAGAGAGAGAGAGAGGCCAAGTCAAGGATGTCAAGAACGTTTCGTGTGTTCCTGGGGTCGGCCGCGTCGTCATGGGAACCGTCGTCATTGGCCAAAGCCACTCGCTCTTTCCATCTCAATTCTCCCACTCTCTCTCTCTCTCTCCCTCATCTTTCTATTTTCTCCGAGCGCGCCTCTGGTTACCCTCTGCGCTATATAGCTTGGCTCTGCTAAATTTCGTCGGATGCCAAAAGAAAAACACTACTCTCCTTTTTCCATCTCCGCTCTCTCGCAATTTAGCCGATGTACGCAAGCATGTTTTCTTGCGCGATTCCGGCGAATCGCTCTATATAAACTTTCGCCTGGAACCTCGGCCACGTTAGATTGCGCACGCACGACGACGCGTAAATATTTGGACTTTCTTCGGGCCTCAACCCCTCGCTCGCTGGCCTCTAGAGGAGAAAAGCTCGAAAATTTTTGCTCCGCTTTCTCAGCGAGCTGCTTCTCTGACTCATTTAACCTTTCAGTTCTCGCTGAAAAATGTCGTCATTCTTTCGGCTTTTTATGTATCTCTCGATGTACGGAGATTCGGATTTTGTAGCGGCTTTTAAGAAACACTCGTAAAAACGCTGATTTATCAAAAGAATATTTAAAAATAAGTTTTGTTTGTAGAACCTTTAAATTAAAAAACTGAAAGTTACAGTTTTGTCGACAATGTATGAATAATTACCTCGTCAATTTGTCAAAAAGAACAGTTATTTTAATTTAAGTCGAATATTAAAATCCATCTGGCACTTAAAATAAAATATTTACCACTTTATCAGACGTACAACAGGCCGATTATAAAACTGCGCAAGTGGACCACCCCAGATACACCCTCTCAAGCAGCCAGAACCTTGTCCATGTGGTTTTTTGGTGCACCACGCTGCGACTGCCAGTCGTTACTAGCCCTTGGGAATGACAAAAATTAATCCGTATTTTAAGCTTTACGAGCATGTGCCCCGTGTTTTTTCTCCTTCCGAGTAAAAACAGAGCCGAGGAAAATCGGCCGCTCTTCCAGGACACGCGCGCCCGAAAAAGAAGAAGCCACGACGTGTCCTAATCACTCTGAATTTATAGCTCGTCATGCGAGATGTCTTATCTTGTGGAAAAAGCGAGGCGGAGGGTGCGTGACTATGGCGGGGAGTTAGGGTGAGCTGAAGAAAAGCACGTTTCACCTACGCAATCTACTGAGACCGCTCGCTATAAATAATTCAACCAAAATATAATACGATCGCGCGGCGGGCCGCTATGCAGCCCTGGATTTTAAGTCTCCGACGCGCGGCGTTGCTTTCTTTTTCGGAGCAGAGAGCGAGAGAGAGAGGTGGAATCGTAAAATTCAGGCTCGAAATCGCATCCAGAAAAGCATGGTAAAAATATTTTTACTTGAATATATAAATAAAGTGGGCGGGCAGAGGCGACGGGAAAAGAGTGAATTTCGTTTTTGGAACTTTTGTTAATGGGTATAAAAATGTTTTCACAGTGAAGGTAATGAAAGATGGTAAATTATCGTCTCTGAAGTGCGTTATCTTCCGTAAAATCTATAATGATGCTTAATTTAGAAAATACTTGGTAACATTTTAATCGTCTTTACCTTTAATAAGACTCATTAAACGCTTATATTTAAACTTTTTAATAAAACAATTTTATTCTCATCGTTCGTTGTATTCATACTGAATACAATATTATTAATACAAAAAACGAAAATAAAACTGCCAGGCGCAACTATGCCCTTATATACAAAGCGCGCTCTTCATTTCTTAATCATCCAAGTGTAAGAACGACCGCAGCGTCCAAATTAATAAAATTTCCATAATAAATTCGTAAAATAGTCAAGCCAGACGCCATAGCCAGCTCTCTTATACGCTCCCAAAATGACATGCATCGCCGGTCTCTCTCTCCCTCTCTCACACACACAGCCCACCCCATTTCCAAAGCAGCGTGTAGAGATCAGGACTTTTACGCTTCCTCGCTCCGTCCTTCCCCCCTGCGCTCTCCCTCTTGTATATTTATGTTACGCATTCGGAGATGCTGCAGCGAGCGGCTCGACGAGCAAGCGAGAGAGAAACGCCGCCCATCCGAGACGCAGACGGTCGAGAGAACAGATTCGAGCGCGCTCACATATATATATACATGCGGCTGGCCGCCTGCCGGCTGCTACGCGCGGTCAGATATCCCCGTGAGGATCGCGTTTTTCCTTCGGAGAGAGAGCACACCCTATGAATTATATATGACGACCCGCGGAGAGGAGGAGGAGGAAGCGGCATGCGAAGGTCTTCTCTTTTGGATTCGGAGAGAGAGAGAGAGCCGCTCGCCATTGTGAAACGAGTTGATGTCTTCTTCAAAAGAAACTAGCAAGAGAGCGGCTCGGAAATTAATGTTGCCGTGATGCGTGTGATGCGACTAAGAGGAGGGAGAGCTTTCTAGGGTTGCCTCTCCGAGCCTCTGCGATATTCATGAGGATGCGTGATTCATTATAATCATTCGGCTGCGTGACTACGCGTTATTGTTATGGGTTTATACGTTGTTTCAGATCTTCATGTTTTCGAGAGAGAGAGACAGAGTTAGGCGAGTGTTGCCGGTAGAAGAAAGAGGCTCGCGAAACAAAAATGCGATATTGTTTTTTGGAGGCATGTGGGCATTAATGTCTAATGCGGGTATTGTCCTGTTTTTTTGCTACTACAGAACCGAGCCTCTTGTTTCAGAATGTCTAAGGCTGTACGTTAGTACTCGCATGTGCAACGTACACGACTTTTAAAATTTTTATTTCAATGGAAAATATTAAATAAAAAATGCATTAAAAAATTTATAATAAACGCTGATAAATAACAAGCTAGATACAGTTTCTGAAACCAACAACCAACTCGGAAAATTTTGAAAGTCTTCGGTATTTCCCAGCTGACGCAACGGAAGCGCTCCAGAGTATAGAAAAAAAATTAGAAAGTTTCCCGCGAGCGCTTGAACCGATTTCGGTCAATGTAAATCCTATAAGCCCTCCAATTTTTTTTTGCCGAGAGAAAGTCGCATCCCCTTCGCGAGCAACGGTCGTTCGAACTTTCATTTTTCGCTCAGTTGCGGTTCATTCGGCGTTTGGCTATCGGAGCTTCAAGACCGTTCCGTTTGATAGTTTGCGGTTTGTGTTGTGTTGCTAGTGAAACGTGAGAATGAAATAGTACAGTGAGACCAGTGAAGAAAATCGCGAGTGTAATTGTATTTTTGGTGGAAATAGACTTTGTAGTTTTTAAAAGATACGCTGCGGTTCCGTTGTGTAAATTTCTATAATTAGGCAAAAATTTTTAATTACCTCTTTCAAGTTCAATCGACATTGGCTTCTCAAAACTAATTAAACTTTTCAAATAACTCTCAAATACCCGGGCAATTACAATCGTCTACCCTCTAAAAATCACCCAACCAGAAAAAAAGTCGAAACACTCGAACGAAATTCCATAATCGACTTGACATATGCGCGACTAATCGAGGCTCGCAGCGCGCCGAGTGTACAGAGAGCGAGCCGCTTGAGTAAGAAAAGGTGCGCGTGCAGGTAGGGTATAGGCGAAGGAGCACATCGACGCCGAGCTCGCTCATCCATAAAATGATCGTAAAAACTTAATTTTACGAGAGGCATAATATATTTGCCACTGCGCGCGCGCGCTCAAAAGCGAGTACACCACAAGAGGCCGGCGGCGGCCTAAAATTTTTCGGTAAACGCGAGCAAAAACCTTGCCCCGGAAGGCTGCGCGCCGCTACGTGGAATTCGATCAAAATGCAAAAAACGTGCGTTACACTTTTTGACGTGTGTTTTTTCGCGTGCGCGAAAGGCTGTAAAAAGTTAAAAGTTTCCTGATTCGTGTGAGTGTGTGCGAGCGCGGCCCCCCCGACAAAATGTCTTATTTACCGGGAAAAAAAGGTTCCGTGAAGCGGCCAAGCGCACGAGCGTATTTTGTGTTTTAAGAGTTTTGTAACTGCAGAGGGAGGACGGAGTGCCTGTAAAATCAATTTTCTGATTTTTTTTTAATATGCGATGAGGCGCTTGATCTCTTGATGACTGGTGCAATAATATTTACTGTATCGTTCTCTCATTCATAAAGTTTAAGTTTATATTCAAATATTAATAATGTAAAGCTATTAACTTTGTATTTTTCTAGTAATTAATTACAAAAGAAAAAAAATTATTTTAAGTTAATAAAAAGAAATACATTTAAAAAATAAAAAACAGAATGAATTTACAAAATCTTTAATTTAATATAGATAATAATTTTGTAAACAATTTTCAACAATTAATTGAAACTTCTTTGACAAGGGGAAATTTCACAAAATTCAAACACTCATCCTCCAACCATCCACAAAAACCGCAAGATCGCACGCTTTTTTTTCAGCGCCCATCGAAATACAAGATTCGGGCCGACGGATCGCGGCTCCAGGATCGTTTTGCGCGTGACACTTTTTTTTTCCACGGCCGCGAGTTACTATGACGGACGGCGCGTTACAGCCGCGCGCTGCGCGTGGATCGAACTTTCAGGAGGGGACATAAAAGCAAAGAGGGTACTAAAGGCATTAACGACGGCAAAAATCGCTCCTTCCGTAAAAATCCGTTTTGAGAGACTTCTCCCGCGGAGTAGGCGCCCTAAGTGTCCACTTAGCGACGCAGTACATAATGATGTCGTCCCGCCGTTTGCTTAAGCGCTGCTAGACAGTTTAAACAATTATTAATTTGCGCGATTCACTTTCCGACGGCTTTTTAGATTGTTTATACATTTTTTTGGTGATTGAAACGTTTTTTAGATGAGGGTTTGATTGATTTAGTTTGTATTCAGCTCGTTAAATTCATGAAGTTTGCTAGATAGAGATGTAGAATATATTTATTTGAGATTTTATCTTGATTAATTCAAGATAGTGTTTAAAAGATTCTTCCAAGATTTTATATTTTAAGAACTCAATCATGACGGTAC
>JAPYZB010007117.1:0-13546 GCA_030522745.1 Eupelmus kiefferi | reverse complement strand
TGATTCGAACTTCTAACACTTCGAAACGTGTTTCCAAAGCGATTTGACGAAACTCAAAATTTTACTATTACAAAGCTTCCTCTATGAGGAAGCAATATCATCACTAGATGTTGTTTGTGGAGTGCATGAAAAAAATCAACCGTATAAATTTTTTCAAGTTGATTTTTTTATACATTCACATGTTAACAAATCAAATTTGTTATTACACTAAAAAATTTATTGAAATTTTTTATAATGACATATAAACAACAAAGTAACAAGTTACAACATTGCCGACATATTTGCAGAGTCTAAGCCTTGTAGAAATATTGGACGCTGTAATCATTAAGTCGCTTGAAGACTCGTCGATGAATTGACGAATTGGCGTGAGAAAAAAGGGGCTCACGAGCAAGAGACGCAATCTTGAAGTCAAGGATGAGCCATTTTCATCATTATAACGACTATCGCTAGTTATAGTTATGTAAGTGCTAATCGACCAAGTAGTTTAGTACGATCCTTGAATTCGTCGAAAATAAGCAGCACGTGTCCGACTCTAACTTAACTGTACTTAATTGGCACGAGCTGCGAATTTTATATAGTATATTAATTAAAACAAATATATTAATTTGTTACTTCTGCGTGATAAACTAATATTCATCTGTAATTTTATATTTAATCAAAGCAAATTTTGAGACGATTGATGTAATTAACCAAAATAATAAAAAGACTATTTATAACAAAATACGATATTACTTTTGCACTTCACTATCCACAAACCTGCCAACAATAACAAAACTGCTCAACTACCTTTTAATCTAAAATAAAGTATTTTGCATTTCTATTCACAAAGTTTTCCCAACCCAATAAAGCCCAAAATAAAAAAGAAAATACCACACAAAAAAAAGTTTTATCACTAATCGTTTCAAAATTTAACACGCCTATATCTCTCCATAAACACCCATTAAACAGCACTCAAGCACCCAAACAAAAAAAAAAGACAAAATTACAACTCGAACACATGTCGGCACTCGAACGTCCAAAAGAGCAAAAGGCCCCTCCAGCCGCGCCCGCAAACAACAGGGCACCCATGCGGCGCGCGCGGGTGGCTATATCTATTACGCGCGTATTACAACATGCACACACGCGCATTCGACTAAAAATAACTCGGCGTGCTCGATATAGGATCGAAAGGTATCGCCGCGCGCTATTTCCGCCGGCGCTCGAAAGCTACCTACTCTCCCTTTTTTTTACGGCTTCGCGAACGGCACAAAACACGCGACATCTGCACACATAATGAGGCGGCAATGGCTTTTCCAGAGAGAACGGATGCTCTCGTTTCCTGCGAGTATACTCGCTTGGCCAGCTGCGCTGACTGTCCTTTGTACGATTCAAAGTCCTTTGACTAGATCTGTGGGCATGTGCATTTCGATTACGTGAGAAGTGCGGGGAATAGGGTTGACAGTTCGTCCGCGCGTGGCTTTGGTGATACCTACGTCCCAACCTATCCCAATAGATTCGATTTAGCAGATCGAGAATTGTGTCGTGTTCATCATTGAAGGATTGTGTATATTTATATGAATGGTTTATTAATAAAAAGGTACTTTGATATAGCTACTTTTTGTTTACAGCGTTAAATTAATTCGCACAATTTTCATTATGATTAAACTCCCAATCACATAAAATTCTCACTCGGTATTTTTATCCAGCTCATAACAACCATTATTTACGATTACAAGCGAGTAATCGCCAACTATAATAATAAAGTACACTTATGCGCAGACATTAAACCTTCTAGTTATTACTACAGCAGAAACACAGATTAATTTTCGCGTGATTTAATGGCGCCGCAGTGCGTTAGTTACATCACAAAACCGGCCCGATACATGAAAAAAAATCGCATCCGCCGCGCCGTAATGAACAGCAACGGAAAGACTCGATTTTCCTACGCTCACAATTAGCCTGAATTACGATTATCAATCGGCGCATCGTTATCCTCGTGACATCCTGCCAGCGCGAAAGTAGAAGGTCGAAAGCGCGTCGAGGACGGCAAAGCCAGACGCGTGCGGATCAACCCCGAATTCACGGCAGTGTTGATTTTGGCTTCATTATCGCTCGATCAACAAGCGCCGGGGCTTTAATTAATGGCCGGTTTCGTTATCGCAACGATTTCATCGGAGGAAAATATTTGAAACTTTTTTATCCGCCCTTTTAACGTTTGTTGGGTTACTAATTTTTTTGTTGGGATAACTTCTTACTCTGAGTAATCTGAATAATCGAGCGTTTTGCAGTGAGCGTTGCATATGTTAGATTTTATTGCTAATTTCATATGTGTTGAAATTATTACTTACAGCTTATCGCTGATTTCTGTTGTTATTGATCATGTATGTGTAACTAGAAATGTTTAAATTGAATAATCTCAGTTTTTCATAATTTAAAGTTCAATTTTATGAATTATACAAGTATGTTATTTATCTATAAGATTGATAGAAATTTAGTAAATATGTACATTCAGAAAATAATTAGAGGGTTATAGATTTTGATTGCCTACCTGTAATGTATAGTTAAATAGATTAATAATTACTTGTATCAATAAACAGATACTAATCACGAAATTGTAAATTACAACGTAGCTTAATCAAGTACGCAAGCTGTTCTACGATAGGTGTGCAATTATTATGTCTTTATTACGCACGAACCCGGAAGAGCCTTAAAGTATCAAATAAATTGTTTTTTTAATTAAAATTTTTTCAGTGATTAAATACCAGTAACTCTGCATTGATTATGTTTTCTAGTACATGCGTTGCCATATCAAGACTTCAAATTCAATAAACCTCTTACAATAATTTACTTATTAATTCCAAAAAGATGTTATTGTTCGGTGGTTATGTATATCGACAAATGATTCATATAAATATGAATTTATTGATCTACTCTGAACAAAGCTGTTAATTTTGATATAAAGGGCAAAGCACGCATTCAAATAATTTACTTACTTATTAAAAGTTTCTATATCTTATAAATATTCTATTCAATTAATCACTTTCATCTCCTTCCATAAAAATATTTTCTAATAAAACGTATATACGTCTCTCATCAACCTTCCAATTAACCAAATTATTTCCAACGCACATACGTAAAAATCTCATATACCCATTAAAAAAACCCCTCGCTCGTAGTCGACGTCGTCTCACCTTTCCCTCATAATTAAAAGGAAGCCCGTAGAGTTGAACTTTTATCCACACATATACACACTCAAGCATACACACATACACCTACACACTCTAACACATCTTACCCATCGATATAACCTAACTCGGCGCACACGCAAACCATACTCGCAGATCAGATAGAAAATATGAAAAAAACAAACTATGGCGAGAGTAAGAAGTAAAATAATTTTATCTGCTCTTGACCCGCTCTAGCGTACTAATCGTTATAGGTCACCGCATTATTTCCGTCGGCGTAGCGTCGCGCGCAAACCGCGCCGTTCCCATTACATGGCGAGCGCGCCGTTTTGACCGATAATTAAGTTACATTTTGCATACTCACGTGCCTGAGCCAATTAACACCCGGCTTTGTTTCTTTTTCGCCGTATAAGGCGTTTAAATCGAGCGGATCCGCGTGGTAGAAGAGTTGCTGCCTGTTTTCTATGCAGATGGCCTGGAGTATAGAGAGCTTTTTATTTGAAACTTTATTAGACGTAGTAAACGTTGAGTAAATGTGAACGAGCTTTAATTTTTTAAATACTGTTTGTTAGGGTTACTTGATTAGGCTTTAAAAAGTAGATAAAAACGTTGAATATCACTAGTTTTTTTAGTCGCGAAAAGGTAAATATTTACGTAAAAAAAGCAAAAACAAAAAGAAAAGCATCAAGAATTTAAAAAAGAAGTTCGTGTTTTTTCTCTCGCGGATATTTAACTGTGTATGTTAAAACCAGCTTTACCTCGATTTCCTCTATTTGTGGTTTCGCGTCAGTTCCCCATTTCAAACATCGGCATCATCTGGGACTAAAATATGCACTATTTGTTTATTGACATCGCTGCTTATTTTCGAACGGAAAAATTCGCTTATTATGTAAGCTAATCAAGCCCAAACCGTTTTATCGTAACGATACTCCCCCCCATTAAAATAAATCTCCAATAACAACACTTAAAACCCAAAATTCCAGAATAACCCCACCTTAACAGCCACGCAAGCCTCGAAATACCTCACATCCCCAACAATAACCAAACTCCATTATTATCAACTAACTAAACCTACGCACTAGCAGAGCAATCGTAAAACGCGCATGAAGCCCCCCACGCAATTACATGGCAAACTTAACAAGCCTAAGAATCCAACTTCTCCCCACAACGAAGCGCGCGTAACGCGCAAGCTTCTGTCGCGGAAGCTTCGCTCTCTCCTTCTCTCTCTCTCACTAATCGCACGGCCCAAGAGCTTATATATACATTTACATCGAGCTGATATGACGCAACGTCTGCGCGGACTATTCATTGAAATCGAAACTACAGTCGCGCGCGGGCGCACGCTAAAAGCACGTGTCGAGCGGGATTCCCGACCACCGGTGGAGCCGCAAGCACGGGATATCTTGATACGGCTATAGTGGGTCAGTGGTGCCGATGACCGACTCCTAGCCACGCCTGTCTCTGTGTCCGAGTGTGCGTGTGAGTCTGTGTGTGTGTGTGTGTGTGTGTGTGTGTGAGCTCGATCGGGGCGTAGCTGCAAAATACTACGGGGTAAAAAGGCATCTCTCTCGCTTACGTGAGCCTTTGACGAGTTTGGCCCCGCGGGGAGAATCGATAGCCGTCGTCTTTATTTATAATCGCTCGGCTGGGAGAGTTTTATAGACGGAGGCTGAAAGGGCTCTACGTGCATGTGATGAAGCTATTGTCGTGGGATTGAGCTGTGGGGGTGACGTTGATTACGACAGTTGTGCGTTTATATGAGGGCTCGGGGAAAGATGGATGTTTTTTGGTGACTAGGTACCTACAGGTGAACGGAAAAAGGCACGAGTCATCGCGTATTTCGGGTTGGAATCACTTTGTTATAGAGCATTGTAGGGAATATGATTTTTTGAAAGATACACAAATATATTTCAATGACAAAATATTGCATTTTAAATTTAAGTTTTGATTTACTTAATTGTATAATTATCGCATTAATTTCGTTCTTATATCTGTCCCAGCTGAAAGTGATTTTAACGTATTGCGGAAACAAGAATAATATTTTATTTTGGTGACCCTGAATAAGAAGCAGTCTGTAAATAAATATTATTTCATATACCTATCACTTGTTAATTATAATGTTTAATATAAAAAGCTTGTAAAAATGCTCAACAAGTACGGCATGAAAAAATTATTGACAAGCACGTTCCGGCGATATCGCCACATGTAACAATGTTTTATTATTAATAATAAAAGTACGTGCGATACATAAGTAGTCTGTACAAAACAATTAAATCAGCCTTAGCAGGTACAGATTAAATCGAGAAATGCTTAAAAGCTTAAAAATTCTGATACGAGTAAATAAAATATATATGAATGGAAAGGAACGGCCTTCAACTTACAATGCCAGTACTGGTATAAAGGACCGACAAAACCAGCATACTGTAAAATAATGAGAAATAAAGCCTCGAACATTAACGCCGAAAGAGTATTATTTTTTTAATGAATTCCATGATGGAAAACTAAATAAAATAGTATAAGTAAATGTAAACTAACAGACCAACAACTTCTAAAAATAAACTCTTAAAAATATAATGACCATTCGACAAGGGGATTAAAAAGCACCATGTGATGAACTCATTACCCGTTTAATTAATCTCATCACCAGCATTTCAACTCGTTAGTTGCAAGACCCAATGAACTGAGAATAAAAGTTCCAAAAAGCAATTCCAACGAAAATAACGACATTCCAAAAAATTGTCAATAAACCATCAAACATAAATTTTTACGATTGCCTCCATACCGACGTATAGCTTCTCTAACCTACTTTTCAAGCCAGTTTTTACCCTACCCAAAGTACAATTTCCAGCCCATTAAACCCCAAATTACCTCCATAAACTCACAAACCAGTCACCGCGAAAAACAGCCCCCCAAACACTCGTCTGTCTACTCTCACCCCAGAGCTCCGCAATAAGAAAGCAGAAACTGCATCTCGCAGAAAGTAGGAAGGTGCGTAACGACCTACATATATAGCCACACATACCCCCACCGTCAGCTGGCTCATCGTACAAGCCGGTCAACCTATTTCCACGTCAAAAATAGTGTCCTGGCGCGAGCGAGCCGATAATGCCCCGCCGAGACACACAATATACACTGCGCGACGATGACGTATTTGAGACGCGCGCGCAGGCGCCTTACGACGTCGCCGGGGCGCCCCTGACATTCCGATCGCATTCTCCGAATTTCCATCGGGGGTGAGCGCAAACTTTCCAGCGCCGCGTTTTACGAAATTCGCGCCGAAAATTTGCGCGTGTACCTGCGTATAGCAACAGATACACGGTTGAAAAAGTTTATTTTACGCTCTATGTATAGAGTCGCTTTATTTTGATTTATTCAGCAGCGAGATTGATTCTGTTATTCAATTTTGCAATTGCTTTTTAATTAAACGCCCCCGGAGGAAAGCGAAACGAAAGAGTTTATCTTATCGTCGGTACAAGACTAGCCGAGCAATTAAAAAAAGAAGACCATCTCTCGAGTCACAGCTTGTACAACTCGTACAAATTATACGATTTATATTCGATGTTAGATAAGCGAAGATGATGGGTCTGATTCGCGTTCATCTTACGAATCTTCCGCGCGCGCGCGCGCACGGCTCGGTTAATAAGAATCAAATGGCTTTAATGCGCGAAACGCGCGCGCGCTCGCGCCAGTAAAAGTGCAATTGCTTTCGATAACGGCTAACAAATATTAAATCGCTTTCGCGTTACTCTTTGCTTCAATTGTACGGCAGTTAGCAATCAACTAAAATAAGCGACCGCTTGAAATAAGTCTCGACTTTTTTTTTTAAATTGTGCCTCTTTGTTTAGCGCTTTGGATGCACGAATGCACGGGCACGCGGCCATTTACGACTTTCTGCTTGAAAATACTAATGAATACTAAACTTTTACGTCGCGATATTTCATAATATTCTTGAAAGTTGCGTAACGACGATACTGGCTCTTTTGTATATTTTTCTTTTTGTTTTTTTTTGCAAAGTTTAAAGATTTCTCATGGTTCGTAAAATTAGAAAGCTTTTGTGTTATTTTGTTTTATTTACAAATTTAGAGAGTGCACGTATAGGTATTGGTTAATTATAATTAGATTTCCATCGATCAATAATGATAAAACGAGACTCAAACTACTTGAAAAAAGTTATTTTCGCGTGCCGGAAAGTACCTCTTGTCAAGTAAATTACCTCATTAAATATTAACTTACAAATGCCCCGATTACCATTCCAAACACAACTACTAAAAACTTCATTTAGAACCAGATCATGTTTCTTAATTCCCGATGCACTCCAACTAAGCAACTATAATTTTTCATTTTTTTCTAAAACACACATCAAAAATCACGTCGCATTACAAAACAAAGACGTAAAACAAACGCGGCGGAAAACAACAAAAAAAAAAAAAAAAAAAAAAAAAAAAACAAAAAAAAGAACACCAAGCACCACCTAAAAAAACTCACCACTCTGGAAAAGCCCGCAGCTTAGCTCCCGGTGTGCGTGCGTCTCCACCACCTTAAACACACAGTAACGAAAAAAAAACCCCGGCAACACAGCGCACAAACTCAACAATCAACTTCCAGTCGCCATGGCACCGTCACCGCGCCGACACAACGCCGGAAAAGAAAATGACACGGTCACTGCTTCCCCCCAGCGTCGGCAAATACAAAACTGCCCCTAACGAGTATATGAAAAATTCGAAAAACTAAACGAGGGAGAGTGAATAGAAGAGGCGTGCGCGCGGCCGGCCGATGGGCAGCGAGGTATGCTACTGGCCTCCGCGCGCCTATCGCGCTGGTTATGCCTGCTGCCCCACCGCGGCTCTTTCGCGCCGTGCCACGCCGCGCCGCGTGTAAACAGCCGTAACAGCTGATCGGCCGC
The DNA here is from genome assembly GCA_030522745.1 of Eupelmus kiefferi. Lineage (NCBI taxonomy): Eukaryota > Metazoa > Arthropoda > Insecta > Hymenoptera > Eupelmidae > Eupelmus > Eupelmus kiefferi. The sequence continues at coordinate 5,479 of JAPYZB010007117.1, read as the reverse complement.
CGCCGCCGCCGCCACCGCTGTTGTATATATATAACGTCTTGCTGGCATATGTGTATGTAGACGTGTAGTTGGAGGTTTTACTTGCGGTGACCGGCCGCCCCTGCGCGAGCGCTGGTTTTTAACGTCACCGATCGCCGCTTTTTGGTGGGAGGTTCGGTATGGGAAATTTGTGGGATATGGAGGGTGTTGGTCATATGGAGAGCGGGGTGGGAATTTTCATTTTGGAGCATTTAGGGGTGCGGCTTGGATTGAGGTAAGATTTGATAGTAATGAGGTTTCGCGGTGGAACTCTATTTAAAATATTGAAGGATTCTATTTTTGTTTTGTTTTTTTTTTTATTTAATCTATTAGAAATATTTTTTATTATTTTTATACGACTAAAATATACTTATAAAATAAATATTCATCAAAACCGTAAATTTTTAATATTACCGAACTCAAATTTCGCGCGTAATCTTTATAATAAAAAAATAAAGAATTATAGGAAATAACGTTCAAAAAAATTAGACATTTGATTTGACACTAAAAAATTCTAAAATTTATTAAATTATAAATATAATGAACGTTGTATACGTGAATTATAACAAATATTTTTTAATTATATTATAATTTTTTCACTATTAGCCATTACAAAATACGCCTGAACTATAATTAAAATTTTGTCATCTTTGAATGTATTTACCCCTTAATTGGCAAGGTATTTATAATTTTTCGTGCCAAAACTGGTAGCGGTAAATACTATTTATAATTACATAAAACTGATTTATATACGAGTTTTTGAGGTCGCTAATTTCATTCCCGTCGTTGTTTTTGGCCTATAGAATTCTGTGGAGGTTAAAAGTGAGGGTTAAAGGGATCAATTTTCAATTTTTTTGACAAAAAATATTTTTAGGGTCTCTTATGTCATTGCAAAGAATATTGGAGAATATTCTCAAATTCGTGTATACAGAAATTCCGATGACAATTGCATACCAAGTTTGGTCAAAATCCATGGAAAATTACCAAAGTTATTCCAATTTGTACATACATAATCCACTGCTAGTTAAGGGGTTAATTAATGGAAGAGTTGTGATTATTTGATGTAAAAATAAATTACTTGCGACAGATATTCGAACATAATCTATAAATTTTTTACGACAAAATTTCTTTGCGATGTAGCGATTAGACTATTAGTCTAATTTTATAATAGCTTTTTAAAATTATATAAAAAATGAAAATGTTTTATAAATTTTTATACGCATAAATTTTTATAAGTAGCGCTCAATGAAATTAAAGATACAGGATTACTAAATTCATTTTTAAAAACCATGGATTCTGTATCATCCAAACATTATTCATGTAAAATTAGATTTTAACTTTAAACGTTAAATATCAACAACAGTTTAAATATTTACAACATTCCACTTTCGTCAAAAGGTATAAAAATAATGGACTAATATTGATGTAAAGTACTCATTTAAAATTTGTGATGATGAAAAATTTACAGAAACAATAACAATTTATAACATATTTATTATATTATTTACAAATTTCTTAACCAATCAGTTTTTAATTAAACTACTTTTGTTAAAAAAAAATTTAATTAGAAATATTTTCAATTTCTGTTTTCAATCAGCCTCATTTAATCAATCTTTAACGATTTATATACCTCTAATTGTTATGAATTTGTACTTAAAAAATAAGTTACTATATTATGTCTCATAGATTCTTGTGATAGATTCTATTCCCATAGTCCATACTAGAGGAACATTGGTAATAACTGTAACTTCTGGTTGACCATTATAAGTATTAGAAGTACTAAGTAACTCACCAAATTTCATACAAGTTCTATCTGCAATAAAGCATTTTTATTATTGTAAATTCTTACATTCTAAAGACTACCAAAAAGTCAAAAAACCATAAAAAAAATATATAAGTAAAATTCAATGAAATAATAATTCTATAAAGTATTATTATTCATATTAAGCATGCAAAATATGTTATCAGTTTACATGTTTCTTCTGTATTATTAACTTACTTAAGTTCCATTTAAGACCAGTTGTAGTCACGCAATTGTTTGAGTCTCCAAATGGAATAAGAGCACACCAACTCTTACTTTTCAACACACTGTCAGGAATAATTATTTTGTGCGTTCCTGGTTTTAATAGCCATGTCAATGATTCACCTGCTATTTGGATCACCTAGGCAAATAATATGAAATTGTTTTATATAAAATTTTTATACATTGAAATTTTTATTTAATAAATCTTACTGGTATATTATCTACTATTTTATCACATTTGTACAAAGTATTTATGTTAGATACAATTTGGTCCAATCTTCCTGAAGTTTCAGCCAAAACATAAATTCCATCCAACTATCAACAATAATAAAGGTTCAGTCTTCTTAAAACTGTTTGGATTGATAAGCTTAAAAAAAAACAAATACTTTTATGTCCTTTTTTAGAGTATATTGCCCGAGCTGAATCAAAGCTTTTGTATAATCAGTTTCCATTATATCAGGTGTGTAAATTATATTGGTATCCGTACTTTTTAACTTTTCTAGCAGATCTGGTAAAATGCTATCCATGTCACCTACGACTAACGTTGGTAAGTACTTTTTGCTTTGGCCTGTTAATACACTGTTAGCTTGATCGCCTAAGTAATCCATCCACTGATTTGTACCTCCATCAACCGTGACAGTAACTTGTGCTAATAAAAAATAAAATTGTTTTAAAGTGCTTTTACTAAGTTTTAAAAAATATTAGAACAAATTACAATACCTTTTTCCCATAGTGGCAGTACTTGTTCATGATTAAGAAGTATCGGTTGGTTCAATACTAAAATAGCAAATCTGCTTTCATCCGAACATTTCAGGATGTTAAGAGGATTCCAAACAGTTTCAGATGATCCGTTGTCACTTAGCATTATAAAATATTACCTATACTTGCAATCAAATAAATAAAAGAATATTGATAGACATCACAAGTAGTTATAAATAGAGGTTAGAAAATCAATTCTAGCCATAAATGTATTTAAATTATCGTAATAAAGAGCATTTTTTACTATATTGAATAAACAAATTAGTATAACTTTTCGATAAGTACCTGTTGTAGTCACTTTTTTGTCATTCAGAATGGAAAAGGTCATCTTTAAAGTAACGTTGAAACGGATATTACGCCGAACAAGTAAGTACTGATCGCTTATGCGTGCTCTTATTCAAATTATGCACTTATTTAAATAATGTATTAATTAGTAATTGAAAGTGTAAAGCGTAGTATTTGAATAGTAATATTGACATTGAAAACATATTTAGAAAATATTAGAATTATGAATATAGAAAAAATACGGAAATTATAATTATTCTATTAAGTTAGAATTATTTAATAAAAAAATTAAATTAAATCATTCATGAATACCGATTATATAATAAATAAAAACAATTAATAAATAATGTAAAAAATTTTAATATTTTTAAATTCGTCTAAATATTAGTACAGGTGGCTCACTCTTTCGGAATCTACCTCAACTAAACATACGAATTCTTTGCCATCTAGCGATCTATATATAGATGATGGTAACTTATGTAAACAAGATTGGCGGGATTTTCAAATAAATCTTTTTGTAATAAACATGATGAAACGTATCTCTTTAGATATAAATATTATTTTCTCGAGCTAATGTAATGGAAAAAGAATTTGAATTCACTAAGATACGTTTTCTTATAATTGGTTTATAATATTTTATGTTTTTTGCTTATTCAAAGAGAACATTTTTGCATGTATTTTATGCGTGAAAGCAGAGATAAAAGTATAATCGGAGAATAAATGAATACAAGATAATCAGCAAACTGCAATTTCGTAGAAATTTATCATATATGAAACGTGGGAATTCTCATTTATTTATTATTATATATTAACAAGTTGCACTGATTTTTCGAAATATTATGTTAGCACAGAAAATATTTATTTAGAAGATATTTATTTATTTGTATCTCTTTTACTTTACAGTATATTGTAATCAATGCATTTTAATACACATTCAAACATTACTAAGAAACGGTTTACATTACATTTTTATAATTATAAATTGTGCATAAATGCACAAATTAAATGATTCAAAAAAGTTACAGAAATTAAAGCCTCAAATTTATCCTATTTTTCTTTTATATATACGCAAATACGTATATTATAAATACTAATGAAAAATATTTTTAAAAGTTTTGATACATTTGATATGTTGTACTAAACAAGATTGTATTTATTTTAATAAATCAATAGTATATTACCTACCTAGGCCAGTAAAATAAGAAATGTCTCAGATCAAATGTAATTATCGGCCGAGGCGAAGCCGAGGTCCACGAACATGTGATTTGAGGCTTTCTTTTTTACTGGCCAAGGTGTGTATACTATTTTTCTGCTCGACGGCGCCGGAAAGGGGCAACTTCGTTTCGCGCAGCGGCAGGGAAGTTGGCGCTTTCCGGCCGGAGATTAGAAAATTATTTTTTTTTTTTTTTTTACTTATAGTAAATATTATGAATATAACATTATTTTTAAGCTCCAATAAGTCCTAGTTAGATCACGAAAGATCGCTGGAGACTTATAAATTTGCAAAAAATGTGAATAATGTGTAGTTTCTCCAGTCTTATAGCCGGATTCACTTGAATTATGACATAGAAACTCTTAAGACGGTTCCCTGTGTCCTCCTATTTCTTGTATCATCCATACCATTCATAAATCTATCCTCTCCCATTAAAAAACACAAATTTCGAATCCAATTCTAATCAAAATCAAAGCCATCTCAACCACCTAACTCCTTGCGATCTCGATCCGCCGAAATCATCTTACAGCGTGCTGCTGAGCTCCTCGCCAGAGAGACAATGATTGCAGTGTCTGCAGTGCAGCAGAGACAGCGATGGGCTCCAGGGGGTCTCGAGGCCATCGCGAAGCTGTCGTGAAGGATGCCGCCGCGTGCTATTGTATTGTGCTCCTGAGTGACGTGTACAATGATAGCGGTTCTCTGTTTGCGGTGCTGGGTATCCTAAGAAGGCTATTGTTGCGCGGTTCTCTGTTTGCGGTGCTGGGTATCCTAAGAAGGCTATTGTTGCTACTGATGAGATGGAGGTGATCGGGATGCGCTCGGTGATAGCGTTACGGTACTATATTTTGATTTTACCTTGTTTTGTTGTGATTGAAAAGGTGGTTGTGTTGTAGGAACTTTTTTTGAATAAAGTTGCTTTTTTGAATTTATAATATTAAGATTTGGTTGAAGTGCTTGTAATGAGGATTTCTATAAAAATTAGTAATTTTCAAAAGTTTCCGCTAAAGCTAGCTATTTTATCATTCTATTTTGTTAATATAACGAAATGTACCGGGTATTTCGCAATAAGATGATAAAATACGCTAGCCTTTGTACGAGGAATTGAAAGAGCTACTTTTTGTGTAAGCAAGGGCGCGAACTGACTTACAAGGAGGGGCCAGAGTGTGTGTGAAATGGATTTT
>JAPYZB010007111.1:0-11548 GCA_030522745.1 Eupelmus kiefferi | reverse complement strand
GATCAAATTAATGTTATTAATAAACTATTAATTGTATTTTTAATTAAAAAAATGTTAATACAATTTGAATTTAAATTGGTTATTTCGACATCTGTATAAAAGTTAAATCGTTCCGGAAACTCAGGCGAAAAAATCATCTTACGAAGTAAATAATTGACTTACATATAATTATCGAACTAATACCACGAAAACTTTAAAATCATTTTAAAGCCTTGAGTTTGACGTTAATTTAGTGTGAATAATTATGAATTGACATTTCAAAAAGCGCGCGAGATTATTATGCTCATCAGCAGTTAAAGCTAACCTATTAGTGTGAAGCATGAGGTGCTTTTAATATTCATTATTTTCAAAACTATCTGAATATTCTTATGACTAAATACACATATTAGAATATTTCTTGGAATAGATTGTTATAAAAGAAGGATCTGTGAGTGAATTTAATACTTTTATTGTATTTATATGCGTATTTTATGCCACGAGAGCCGAAAAATCATCTCAAAGTTATGATTTTGAGGTTAAAGTGGCATAAAGCTACTTAGGTCACGGAAAACTGTGACCTAAGTGCGGATTTAGGGCACAGTGTGCTATAAAATATTTTAACTCTGCAAAAAGCAAATAAAAGCTTCTTTCTTTGATTTCATGTATTACCAGATTTATACAAAGTTATTCTAGGTTAGATAAAAAATCGTTTAAAAATTAATTATTTCAATATTTTATTAAATTAAAACTAAAAATATCAATAACTCCAAGTTCTTTAAATCTTCAGGCTCGGAGATTCTGGTTTTTATATTCTGACATCTGTTATTGTATCCAAAAGTTTGAGCAAAATCCATGACCTAGACAAAACCTGCTGGGAGAGTTGAGTATTTTCAGTAATTTCAATCAATACCTGATGCACTTTCTCGTAGATGATATCTCGTTAACTAAAAAATAAATTAATGCAATATATTTTTATTTTAAATTACGGATTTTTTAAAAAAAAATTCTCCTTCTGCATTATAGGTTTGAATAATTTTAATAAATAATAAAAATACATATAATACAAAAGTAAGATATATTTCTTGAAAATATTTGAACACACACAGCAACTACTTGAAGTAAAAAAATGTACTGTTGAATAGAATATGCGTTATTCTGTCACACAACACAGTAATGTTAATATAAGTATACAGATCACAATAATTGAGTGCGTCAAAAATAACGTCATATCAGTTTCAATTCAAATTATCAGTATTTTCATCGATTGGTCGTGTTAAAACCCAATTTTATCGTTATCAAATTACTTCTTTCATATCATTGCCTTTTTACTGAGCAAAAAATGTACACGCACAAGAATTCGTAACTTGATTATAACAATTAGATTTGCTAAACTTTTAATATTTTACGAAAATATTCAATACTTCTTGTGTTTATAATTTTATTAAAAGTAGGAATACATCGACTGAATTTGACCGTGTATTAAAACTGAAACTATAATAAAAAGTAATTGTGTCGTAAATTATAAGTGAATCAAGAGTTTATTTTTTTAAGAAGTGCAATAGTGAATTTTCTGGTCAATCGTTTATGAAAAGTTAAATGTTTAACTAGTTATTTATAATGATAATTATCATAACGCGTTTAAATAAGAAGTCTATTTTAATTAAAAGAAATACGTACAAAGGATAAGGATAGAAACTTAGTTTTTAAATGATGTCAAGAAGATAAACTTCATAAAGTCCATCGTATATGTATTGTCTAAAAGATTATTTCGAAAATTAATCATAATTTCTGAGAACTTAATATTTCGAAAAGCTTTGAAGGTATTAACAACATTAAATTTTTGTAGAAAAAAAAAGATAAAAAGAAGTGAAGATGGTGCAGACTGTGAAAAATACAGGTTAACCAGCTTTATTAGTGTAATCATAAGTGATTAGTGTTTTACAAAATCTAAAGCAGTGCAGTATAAGAAGAAATATGGAGAAATTAATATTAGGCTATGTTGATTATATAGTTTTTAGTATTTTATTAGGTGTTAGTTTTGCAATCGGTATATACTTTGGATTTTTTAGTAAACAAAACACAACAACAGAATACTTGTATGGAGGAAAAACAATGAGTTATGGGCCTGTGGCTATAAGTCTTCTATCTAGGTAATTATTTATAGAAATGCAATTGATCTATGGAGCCTAGTGCAGAAATTATCTTTGTGTGTGTGATATCTTTTGAACTACTTAATGTTTACAGATTTTATTTTCATTATAAAATTTTAAAACCTCTTGAAAAAAAGTCAAATGATTTAAGTATTATAATAGTTTTTATTACAGTTGGCAAAAATTATTTATTGTCTATATTATTAATTACTTGCTGAGTAGTTCCAAAATTTCTAACGATAATATTGACTTTTACATTTTTCCATGAACTTTTATTTTTAGCCTATTATCTGGGATCATTCTATTAGGAATTCCTACAGAAATTTACTTGTATGGAATAACGTACATGGTAAACCTTTTTGGAGCAATCGTCCTTGGGATTATCACAATTTACATTTTTTTACCAGTCTTCTTCAAGCTTCAGCTACCTTGTACCAATAATTATTTAGAGTTGCGATTTTCTAAAGGTGTTCGTAAATTCTCATCTATCGCCTATCTAATTGGACTTGTTGCACTAGCGTCAATCACAATTTATGTACCTGCACTTGCAATTTCGCAAGTTACAGGATTTAATGTTCACATCTTAACGTCTACGCTTGGAATTATCTGCGTAACTTACACCAGTTTGGTATGTATCAAAAAATTTAATTTAATTTCATTAGAAAATATTAAATGCTAAACTTATCAATTTTCAATTTACATTATTCAAATTTATATCATTATTTAAAGTACATAAGTATAATTTTTTTAATTTAATGTTCGATTACATTCTACAATTATATTTACTTATTTATGTTTTATGCAATACTGAAATTATTATACACATTTTTTGTAAATTTGAGTAAATCATTAATTACTATAGGACATATTGTATATGTAATTATTTGAGAGTGCTAGAAAAATTTGATGCTATTAGTTTTTTTAAGGAGTCTATTAGATAGTAGGTTTCAGATAAATATATAATTTCTAAAATATTTATATAGAATACCGAATTATTATTAAACATTTGATTTTATAGTAAATTGAACTATTTAAAATGTTAATTTTGAACTGTTTCAAAATAAAGCAGAAACTAAAATGTTATCTATTTGCTATTAACCAAATACAGTAGCTTATTTTATTAAAAGAGTATATATGCAAAGAATGTTGGTTAGCTCACAAAAATTTTTATGTTAACTCTACAATACTCTATACAAATATTAGTTAGATCAATAGATTTTTTCTAAAGCCTGTATGTTTTACAAGTACGTGAAAGAATCAGTTTTTCATAAAAATTCCATTGACTTTCGTAAAAAAAATTATAGACAGAAAAATATTAGTATCAAAATCTGAACTAATTGACGTTACTGACATTGTAACATGAATAATTTTTTTTCAAAGTCTATGAATTTTTTTAATTAATGATTGCGACATAATTTTTGGGTTTCGGTCTAATATTCTGTAAAAATTTGTACGTCACTCTTTCACTTGGTCTAGGAAAAGGAAATTTTTTATCTTGAGAAAAAGGTGTTTAAATTATTTTTAAACTTCACTAGTAAACATGAAAGTACATTTTTATACCACTTTAACCTCAAAATTTTAACTTTATGATGATTTTTCGGCTCCCGTGCATAAAATATTATTCGATATTGGTTCGTAAGGTGACTTTTACCTCGCTGATAAGGCAAATAACCACCTTCCACACCCGTATTAAAATGTACTATTATAGCACTTCGTGGTATAAGTTAATACTTTTGTCACATCTATCCATGCCGAAAGTAGTTCATTATTGCACTGCGCTTATACTACTGCAAGGTCAAAAAAGGACTAATTATAGTACGGATATAGGCAAGGCAGTAGATTTATGGCAGTCGAGCGTAGCGAGGGTGATAAGCACGGTGCAATAATGGACTATTTATGCCATGGATAGGCGTGACATAAGTGAGGATTTATGCCACGCAGTGCTATAAAAGTTATGATTTTCGTATCATATGTTGTATTTAATAGTCCGACGTTTAGCACCCAGGTGTAGCGAAGCTAACATACGCCGCACTGTAAAGTGTTCCTTACGCTACTTGTATCGTAATGTATTGTTAAATCCAGCCCATTATTAGATTTTTTACACAAACAAAATGTAGATACTTTTCAGGCCCTTTTTTATTTTATTAATTTTTCATAATATAAAATTTTTTATTGTAAATAAAAGTTTTTTTTATGTGGTTAATTATACCTTTACAAAAACAGGGTGGAATCAAAGCAGTGGTATGGACAGATACTTTTCAATTTATTTTTACTATGATTGGTGTAATAGCTGTTTTAATTCTTGGACTAAATAGTGTTGGAGGATTAACCGAAACCTTAAGAATTGCAAAAGAAGGCAGTCGTCTTAATATCAAGTAAATGAAAATATTTTTTTAAATAATTTAATACAAATATTTCAAACTGTTTAATTTTATGGAAATCTATTTTTTTAGTTGGAGTCCAAATATATTTGAACGAAATACAGTGTGGACAATATTATCAGGTTTTATCTTTTCATTAACTGCCAGATTCAGTGTAGGACAAAAATTTGTACAAAAATTTTTATCTATGCGCGAAGAAAAAGACGTTCGAAAGTAATTTAATATAATATAATAAAATAAATAATATTGAAAATTAAAAATTCGACTATAGCTTAATTATTTTTGTATTATAATAGAGCTATTTGGCTGACTTTTGCTGGTTGGGCTATAGTAACAATTATTACTGCTTTGACAGGGCTAATTATGTTTGCAAAGTATCGTAATTGTGATCCTCTTCGAGCGCATGTAAGTATATGCAAAATATTATTGGAATGACGAAGATATTTAAGTATGTACGCACATTTATAGATTTGTTGTTTTCAAGTATATAGATCGTATTGATCAGAGTCTTCCATATTTTGTTCTCGATGTGGCAGGGCATATACCGGGCCTTCCAGGCATATATCTCTCTGGTCTCGTAAGTTCATCTCTAGCTGCGATGAGTGCTTGTTTAAATACACTCGGTGGCATGATCTACGATGATTTCATTGATGAATGGCTCCCAGCAAGTTCCAATAGAGAATCCAGAGCTGCTCGTATAATGAAGGTACCAAAATGCATGCACCCTTTACGATTTTTATAAGATGCATATTATTTTATCTATAATAAGAGGAATCAGATATGGTCGCTAAAACCCTTATCTAAAATTCTACAATAAGCTTCTTCGAAACAGTATACTGTTAAAAGCGGTTCGATATAATATCTTATTCGATCTGATCTGATAATTTGGAGCTCTTAATTTTATTATATATTCTAAATAATCATTAGTGGAATGTCCATCAATACACATATTGTTATTCTGAATTTAAAACGTACTATTATTTTATATGATGTTGAAATAACAAGTCATTATTTACATTTAAGTCTATTATCTATCAAGTACCCACTCGATTTCAAAAACGCGTTTGTTCTTATCGTCCATCGTCTGTATTTAGTGTTCTCAAACCGGGTGTATAAATAGAAACTCTAAGTTTTAAATGAGCTTTAAGTACATGTATAATATGTACTTACAAAATATTGCATCAGGTGCTGCAACATTTTTAATCACTCAGCTGTTCCATAACTAAAGGTCAAACAATTTTATAGATTACCAAGCATAGTATAAACTTATAATATATTAAAAAATAATTATTAAATAAAATAAATTTATAATATATTTAACACATATGAAGGGCTTAAGGTAAAACAAAGAAATGTAAATGAATAATTGAATAAATGGATCTCCATTTTTTGTCGCAGACCCTTTATTTAAGGTCAATAAATTTTAAACATTTTAATGTTTCAATATTAAATTATTATTTAATTACCAAAAACAATATTAAAAACTTGAAATTTTGCCGAACAATAAAATCATTTTGCAAAAGTTCAAAATGTACCTATAAGGCTATAAGTGAGATTGCATGATTTTTATTTACGCAACTTTATGCAACACTTTTTAAAATGTTAATTCACAGATAAATGTCTTGGTAGTTGGTGTCATATCGATCGTTCTCGTCATGTTTCTGCAAAAACTGGGCACCCTACTGGAAATGCTGTATGCCATAGGCAGCGTACTTGATGGTCCCATCCTAGGACTTTTTATCCTTGGCATGCTGTTTCCTTGCGCAGGTAGAAAAGGAGCTCTTGCTGGTGGCTGGTGCTCCCTTATCTTTATGATATGGCTAGTAGGAGGATCGCAATGGCATATGATGAACAAAACGATAAAGTACAAGACATTGCCAGTTACGACGGATCAGTGTCCTTTAAATGTTAATTTGACGACAATTGCGACGACAATTGCGACGACAACAGTTTCTCCTTTGACTGTGGATCAACCCTTCGTATTATTTCGTATCTCATTTTTCCACTTTACTTTCTTGGGAACAATTGTCGCTGTTAGCATTGGGCTTCTTACTAGTTACATTACAGATGAAATGGATGCATCTGCAGTCAATCCGGATTATATCTCGCCATTATGCCAAAGGTTCATAAATTATAGTTTTAAAATTATTAAGAATTTAATTTTTAATTCGCGTCTGAAGTGTTATCGGCATAATTACAATTTCTTAATCTTGCATTTATAAAAAGTAGGAAAGAGGAGGTGCATGGCGAAATTCTAATTAATGAAAATTACTCAATCGAGTTTTTTACAAGGATTTTTTAAAAGGAGATAAAAATAACTTCGAGTTACATAGTTAACGTCTAATACAATCGTAAAACAATTTAAATTTAGTTAAATTTTAGTTTAAAATTTTTAATTTCAAAATACTTATTATATTGTTAATATACATAAAAAATTAAAAGTTGTTGCTGCATAATGTTTTTTACGATTGTAATTGACATTTAAAATTTAATAATTGTTAATTTAAATCAAAATAAATTTGCATAAAGATAGCGTAAAATAAATTGCTTGATTCTGAATTTTTCCATTTATTGTTAATTAATTATTCATTTCCTTTTCATTACATTCACAGATTTGTATCAAAGAAGGAGTACATCGGAGTCCCGCTTAAAGAAATCCACACTGCCAATCAAAACAGAAACAATAACGAAAAATAAAAGTTAATAGTACTGCTGGATATAATACTACTGTGATTTAGTGTATAAATATGTAAGTTAAATATGTAAAAAAAACTTGCTGAAAAATCATAATAATATAAGAAATGGTGTTTTACTTCATAAAAAGTTTTGTAAAAAAGTGATTATTTCAAGCAACATAACTTTTCAACTAACCAGTAGTAACTTTTAACACATTTTTAAGCTATAACATATCTTTGGTTTAAAACAAAGTATTGTAAATAATTACATTTATTATAATAGACGAATATCTATAATAATACGAATAAAAGTTTGTTAATATCTATATTTTTATATTAATAATCAAATTGAAAATATTCTGATATATTTAATCTAATACATTGTAGAGTTATATGTAACAAATTTTATCATCAAATGATTTCCATTTTATATCTTTCCTTAAATAAAATTTATCAAATTTTGATTCTGTGATATTATTCTTTATACAATTGATTATAAACTTATGTAAAAATATGCTAATTTCAAGATAAAATTCACTTATAGATAAATAAATTCAAATATGTTTTACTATAAGTAACTAAAGAATTTTAAAAAAGAAGTGAAAAATGACGTATCATTAAGCATACATCATTAACAAGTAGTTCGTAATTCTTTGATGAGAACTACTTTATCTTAGTCCATCTTTGATAATATCACTATCTGTCTTTTGGTGATAAAAAGATTTTGTCATCAAGTGGAATGCCCTTGATGCAACCGCATCAGTGCAGTATTCAGTTGTCATCGCGTCGTCAATTTAGATGTATCAAATTTTAATACAGTAGTGGTTATTAAAACAAAAATGGGTATCGAATCAACTACGGTAGCTTCGTTAGCAAATGAAATGACGCAACTGACATTTGGATGGACCGATTATATTTTATTTACTGGATTGCTCGGAATAAGTCTCATAATTGGAATTTATTTTGGGTTCTTCAGTAAGCAAGACAGTACCAAAGAATATTTATTTGGTGGAAAGACAATGTCCTATTTGCCTGTTGCAGTCAGTATTCTTGCAAGGTCGGTATTATTTATATTTTTTGTTACAACGTTTTTACTTTATAGGTACAGAGTGACATTAGAAACGAATATTAGTCATAACATTAAAATATTAGCATTGGTGGTACCCAAAAAATCATTAGGCTGTGCGTAAATAATAAAATTACTTAAAATCAATTCACCAGCTCCAAATTAAAAAAAATAAATCTCATCTTTATAAGTATAAAATATTCGATTTTTTATTTAAAGCCGTCGAATCGTGTATGCCAAATTTAACGAATTGCTCAAAATTGTCGAACTACCGGTATTAATCTAACTTCTCGAGTTTATAAAATTATTGTAATAGACAAACCAGTAAAAGTATTATTTTTTACATTATCTGAGTGTACATTATTGCTATTAATTATACCAATATTAAAATTAAAATTATTAAATTTAAGACTCTAGTAAAAATTTGTACTAGAAATTGATTTTTTTTTAAATCTGGCCAATAACTGAGTAATTCTTATTTAAAAATGATCAATTTAATGGCTTTTTTTAATCATCGAAAACTAGCCAATATATAGATCAATCATTAATATTATCATAACACTTCATTTCAACGTTCTATTAAAATAATAATAAAACATCTTATATTACTTTTCAGTTTATTGTCTGGTATCACATTTTTAGGAATACCCACCGAAGTTTACTTTCATGGAACACAATATGTAGTAGTTTTAATTCCTTTAGTCCTTAGCTGTGTGATTACAGCTGAAGTTTTTATGTCTTTTTTTTACGATCTCCGAATCTCTAGTAGTTACGAATATTTGGAGCTACGATTTTCAAAGACGATTCGTACATTAGCATCTGTTTTATATATTGTATCCTTGATGATGTATATTCCAATTGTAATATACGTTCCCGCACTTGCTTTTTCACAAGTAACTGGTTATAATATTCATACTATAACTCCAGTTTTTAGTCTTGTTTGCATAACTTATACAACTATGGTAAGATATAATTATTAATAAATTATTAGATTTGGAAACGAATAGAATTTGGAACAATTTAAGTTTTTTTGTATTTACAGGGCGGTGTTAAAGCAGTTGTTTGGACCGATACAATTCAATTTTTTTTTACTATAGGAGGGCTTATTTCTATATTAATTATTGGAGTTAATGCTGTTGGTGGATTTTCTGAAGTATGGAGAATTGCTAGTGAAGGCCAAAGACTTGATGTTATTGAGTAAGAATATCATATGGTATATACAGCTATTTAAATATTTTTTCTAGTGCGAATCTAATTATATAAATATTATTTTCAATTACAGCATGGATCCAAGTCTATTTAAAAGAAATACGTTTTGGGGAATAAATATTGGATTGCTTTTCATGTTTCTTAGTCGATTTACTATAGGACAGAAATTCGTCCAAAGATTTTTATCAATTGAGAAAAAATCAGATATAAAAAAGTAAAATAATTTAATTATTCCATAAAATAATTACATATTGAAATAATTTGTAACTGAATAGTTGAATATGAAATTCCATTTTAAAAATGATTTTAGGGCTATTTATGTGCAGGGATTGGGTTGGCTTGTACTTCAAAGTTGTTGTATTTTTACGGGTCTTCTAATTTATGCTAAATATCATGACTGTGATCCTTTAACTGCTAAGGTAAATTGTTTCGTACATACTTTCCCGATAAAATCATTTTAATTTTATCTAAAAGAACAAATATTTGCAAAATAAATAAAAAGATCATTAAAAAATTGCAAATTAATTAAATGAAATGATTCTAGCTAGTCAAACGTAGCGATCAAACTCTACCATATTACGTAATGGATGTAGCTGGACATATACATGGTTTACCAGGAGTTTTCCTTGCTGGACTTGTTAGTTCTGCTTTGTCCACTATGAGTGCTAGTCTAAATACTTTATCAGGCATTATTTTTGAAGTTTTCTTTAAAGATTGGGTCTCTGAAAGCCCAAATAAAGAGGCGAAATCGGCTAATATAATGAAGGTAATCTTTAAGAAATTATATTTATTTAAACGTTTTTTTTTGGAATTTTAGTTGTTTTTAATGACATCTACTCACAATCTCTGATTCGTAACGGCAGAGTGAGATTTCCAATCAAATCTTTGACAAATTAAACATCAAGTTGTATCATTAAATCAATAGTTTGATGAGATCAGCGAGTCAAATTGATGAAACTTTAGTGGTTTTTCAGAAAAATTAGAAGTTTATCTTTTAATTACCCTACAGCCATGCAAGTTCGACCAAAAAAAAACAGAAAATTTTTTTAAACTATATAGGTTGAAGAAAATAATTCAAGAATTATCTAAATAGTTAAAATCTTTATTAAATTTTGAACTCGGGTTTAACAATGGAGAAAAATAATCGTTATCGATGGTTAAAAATGTTACAAAACTTACTATTTGAAAACAGTAGATTTATCGTTACCTTTAAAATCATTCTTGTATACAAAAAAAAAAACGATAGAAAATTTATAAAATAAATAAAACAAAATAAAATTAAATAAATCTTTTCCAAATCGCAGCTTATTAGCGTAGTCATTGGCCTCATCACCATAGCCTTGATCTTCGTAATCGAGCAACTAGGTACGATCTTCGAAATGGCCAACAGCCTAGGTAGTGTCGTCGATGGACCACTCTTGAGTTTCTTTATGCTCGGCATGTTCGTGCCGTGGGTCGGAAAAAAAGGAGCCATCACCGGAGGATGTACCAGTATCGGTTTTATGACATGGCTTGTTGGTGGTACTCAGTGGCACATATTCAACAAACGCATACGTACAACTACCCTGGCTACCTCCATAGAGAACTGTTCCTATCCTCTCAACGAGACCCTACGTGCCTCAGCGAAAGTAATCGATCCGATACTTTCGCCGGAGGACGAACCGCTGGCCATCTTTAAGCTCAATTTTCTTCATCTGATCTTCATAGGGATGGTTATTTCTATGATGGTTAGCTTGATGACTAGTTTGATCATTGGAGAATCAGATCTGAACAGCCTGGATCCCCAGCTCGTTTCGCCAATCATTCGAAGGTAATTTTTTTCAAAGTCTTTAAAAATATATATATTTGTTTTTAATACTGACTAAATATTATTGATAGAACGTTTTTGTCAAATAATTACTCTAGATACAATAAATTTGCATAAATATGATGATTCTAAAAATAAATTTAAAACAAATACTATAAATAAAAATATGAACATGTAGACAATTTACAAAGATTATATGAACGTCTAGTCTTTATATTTCATTCCATGTCTTGTGCAATAAATTATGTACACAATCTGTTTAGATAAATTTATATATTCAT
>JAPYZB010007110.1:0-17819 GCA_030522745.1 Eupelmus kiefferi | reverse complement strand
TGAAATTAAGATTTGAGCACCATAAAATTTGTTTGGATTGGACAATACTTATGTGCCCGATTCAGACTATGTGCCCTTTTAGTTTCCAGACCCTCAATTTAGGATGTTTTAGTAAATTGAATTTTAGATTATAAAATAAGTTAATATTTTCAACTTTATTCAATATATTTTTACATAAACCTAACTTCAAATTACTATTGATATTATATAACGATCGCTTAGTATTTACGAGCGAAAAGTTGATTATAGTGCACTTATTTGAAAAAAAATTGTTTATTTATATTAAATATAGATTTTATTCACTTAAGGCGACTACGGAAGTTAGGCTATAGGCCTCATTTAATGGTGGAAAACTTAAATATCCAAAGAATTTTGTAAATTAAAAGTGTAGTTTGTAAACTACGAAATAAAACTCAACTAACCTCCGTAGTCGCCTTAAGAACTATAGTATGTGCGTTCAAAATAGAATATTTTTTAAACTTTCACTAAAATTTTAAAATTAAATTTATATTTTATTTTAAAATTAGATTTATAAATAAAATAATAACTCGAGCAGAGATCTGCTTGATTATCAAGATGAAACTCTTTGTTTTTCTGAAATTAGTCGATCACGTGATATTTCAATTTAAGTAAACAAGTAAAAAAGGGCTCAGTCATTCGGGTTTACGTCATTGAAGCGCTACAACATCAGCTTTTAGAAACTTGATAAAAATTAAAACGAAAATAAATTTTATGTGCAATTTAAAACAGTTTGGTGTATAGTTTTGATAACTTTACCTTGAGTTCGTTCGGATGTGTCTGGGTTTGATTGAATCTGCGGTTCGTTAGGTTGACTCTGTGGATATTTAGGTTGTTGCTGAGGGTTATTGGATTGTTGTTGCCCATCAATAGGTTGATACTGCGGATAATTAGATTGTTGTTGAGGGTTATTGGATTGTTGTTGCGCATCATTAGGTTGATACTGCGGATAATTAGGCTGTTGTTGAGGGTTATTGGATTGTTGTTGCGCATCATTAGGTTGATACTGTGGATAATTAGGTTGTTGCTGAGGGTTGTTGAATTGTTCTTGCGGATAATTCTGCCACTGACTACCGCCGGTTTTTAGTGGAAAATCCTTGGAAGCTATGATCACCTGAAATAAAATAAAAAGTTCAGTTACAATATTAATGTACTAAGCAGCGTTTTTATTGAAAAATTATAATTTTATAAATGTTATGAAAAACTAAAAATATAAAATTATGTCCAATTTATTATCCAATAATTCCATGTCCGGAATTTAATATACTTTTTTTATTATAATAATATCAAATTATAAAAAAATTTTTATTTAAATTTTATGTTTTATATCACGAGAATATCGTTGATTTCTTTCTATTTACATATTTTTAAGTTTATTAAATATATTTATTATTGTTTATTAAATAAAATTGTTCGAAACTATTCATTAATTCTTTTATATTCTACATCATCTTTATGTTACTGATTGTTTATATATTCTCAACAGTCTCGCATTTACTTTCTTTATTTAATTTCTTAAAATATAATTTATGTATCATGCTCTTAGCTGAATATCATTTCATGTTTGTAATAAACTATTGTAGTGTTATGACACGTATGTAGCCTTGTAAATACATAGGAAAATTTGATGACGTTGCTTAGTAGTTATAACTGTAATTGTAGAAAGAATTACGAATTCCTTGAAAAAAACACAATGTTTTTTTTCGAAAATTTATATCATTTTTTATAATATATTTAGTTTAATTTAAAGGTTTATAAACTTGTCAGATGCATTTCTAAGCCACAAATGAATATCTAATTGCACAAGTACTTTTAAAAATTAGACTAATCATCATACGGAAAAGCACAACTCAAAACTCGCTGATCCTTCTTAAATTACATAGTGGGCACTTGCTCGTTGAACTTACAATATCTTCAGTCTTGGTGTTCCTACAAACCCAGCCATCATTCATCACCGTAACCTGCGGCCGACGTTGCTGATTTGGGCGCCGCTGAAATTGGTAGCGTATCCGCAACTTATTTGGGTTGTTGCCTGGATAAGCTTGCGAATACTGTGGCACTACTTGCCAATTTTGCGCTGAGCTTTCATACGCAATCACAAGTAAAACTGCTGCGATGAAAAATACCAGCTTCAATTCCATCTTTTTTGTTTTCTTCCGACTGTTGTTTTGCGAATCAAAATTTACTTGACGTCTATAGAAGGCTGAGGAACTGCGACTGACCGAAGAGGCCTCAAGTGTTACTTATATATCGGAACTTATTGCGTGCATGCGTCAGGAGGAAGTGTTGAGATGATAAGATTTTTTCCTGCATCTATTTCCTTTTCTTTCCTTTAAAGCACTTCAATTCTATGATTGCCCTTTTGATCACACTATTATTTGCACCGTTTGTGTTTAAGAAAACAAATTATTTCTTTTCTACTAATAATGGCCAACAGAAAATTTCATCATAGAAACTTACATTTTTATGATAAAAAAATGTTCAGTCCTTTGCAAGTTTTTAGTAATATCATTTCTAAAAAAACTTATATTTTTTAGCTTATCTCACAGAATTTGTTGCGAAATTTTTTATTTTAACTTGAAAACAATCAAGATAAAAAATTAACTTATTGAATGAAAATTACTAATAGTAAAATTTAAAAAATTATATTTAGTTTTATAGTCGCTGAATAACAAAATTGCCTCTTCTGGATCTTCAAAAAGCTGAAAAGAAAGCAATTATGCAGCGTTTCGTTGAATAACGCTCCCTATAGACACCAAATGCCTTTGTGCCACCACTTAATTCTCGCGAGGCGATGACTAGCGCATATACCCCGCATACTCCCGACAGGCGCTCTTCCAGAAAGAATTCCGTGTCAAAATCAACTAAATAGGGAAAATATTTAAATTTTTTTATTTTTGTATGGCAACTGTAAGTACTTTACTTTTTTAATAAGATTTTAATAGGGAGTATTATAAACATAGAGTGTGGTGTATATATCTATAGCTATGTACGTTAGTAGATAAACACCGAGTCCGTCCGTCCGTCCGTCGTCTTATGGCAACTGTAAGTACTTTACTTTTTCAATAAGATTTTAATAGGGAGTATTATAAATATAGAGTGTAGTGTATATATCTATAGCTATGTACGTTAGTAGATAAACACCGAGTCCGTCCAGACATGTCTTGCTAAATACAGTATGATTCTACTTGTAAATGTTTTGCATAATAATTAGAACTTGTTATATATTGCAACTAAAAATACTACTACGAAATTTATACTTTCGTTAATTAATATTCGATTTTTTATTTAATAAAAATAAATTTAAATAATGATAAAGCAATGATTTTGATAATTTTAAAATAATATAAAAGTAAGGCTTAAAAATATTCTTTTATATAAATTAATATCAATCATTTATACATAATTTAATCAAATAAATAGTTTGTTGTTTATGAAATTACCAACTGAGGCGTAGGCGTACTTTTCTTTCCATTTTCTTATATATTCCAACAGATGACGCTAGCAGTACAAGCAAAAGTTCAATCTATAAAGAATCAAGATACATTAAAAAAAAAAATGACAAAATCTTAGTGTCAATTATAGGTTGCCAAAAATTAGAAACAACGAAATACAGAATTACTGTTTTTACAATAAAAGTAATAATATTTTAAAGACTCAATTTTATTACAATTACATTTATAAGTTTGTTAAATATTTTTGAATTACAATTTATCTTTTATTAAGAGTAAACAAAAACCTAAGAAGTAAATAAATTACACATTTTTATTGTCCCTAACGACAAAGCAGCTAATTATCGATGCACGCTCGATCGTTCGAAAAGCAGGAAAGTTCACGTGCGCGCATCAGAAAAATCCTGTAGTGGTGCATAAATCAGAGTGACATCAATGCCTCTCGCAGATGCTGCGCAGTTACATTCTCATCCACACATACACACACACACACATCTAGCAACCAAACATTTTCCTGTAAATTCCTGGCCGCGGAAGCATATTTTAATGACACTCCAGCACACACCAGCGACTCTCATAATCGGCGTTCGCGCGCCAATTAACTCCCTTACACGTGACGAACAATCGCGCAAAACCATGTGAATAAAAGATCCAGCAGCCCGATAAACAGCCGCGCAGCAGCAGCTCCATTCTCGCGCAAACGCGTAGGTGGATCGGATAAAGCAGTCGCCTGCAATACCATCTCTCCTCCTCTCAGCTCCCTACACACATAGTCGGGCTCCAGCCGTGATTCCCGTTATTCGCGCACGGTAAGCTGGCGCTCGGTCGGCGAGAGAGCGAGACAGAGAGCGAGCGCGGAGAGGGACGGAGCGCAGCGAGAGGAACTCGGCGATCGGGCGCGCGCGCGTATAGGTCAGTGGTCGGTCGGACGTCCTCCCGAACTCCGTCTCGTTTTTCCATTGTGCGCGCGAGCCTAGGGCCGAGCGCAGGAGGAAACCCGGGACTGAGTGCGGCTCTCCGGAGCAGGCGCGCCTGGCATCCTCGGGTCAAGCAGCGCGAGCATCGCGTGAGCCTGCAGGCTCTTGCTATATACCCGCAACGCGGAGAGCCTTCCCCGGACTTAGCGAGCGATCGGCCCCGCTCGATTCTCTCTCGCTCGCGCGCTGTGCGTGTGTGTGTGTGTGTCGGTTCGTGGCGGAACCCATTCGGAGCATCTCGATTTTTCGGAGCGCTCGCGGCCCGAGGATAAACAAGAACAGCGACGACAGAGCAGGAGTAGCGCGAGTGTCAAGGTGCCAGAGTGCTAGTGCAAAGTCGCCGAGAGGCTGGGGATCGCAGGATCGCAGGATCTAGGATACATCGTGAAGCTAGAGCGCGCGGCTGCGCGCGCTTTATGGCGCAAAGGGAGCATGAGGCCGCAGCACCTGGAGCGCGGAGCCGCGCACCGATTCTGCGCCCGCTGAGAGGGGACATTCCTGCAGCCGACGATCCGGGAAGCGACTCCTAACTCAGGACTCTCTCGGCATGGACGTCATCGGCGACGGCGACGAGCAGACCCTCCAGGCCATTCTCGGTAACTTCCTAAGCATTATCCTACCTCTAGCCAGACTTTCACCCTGGGGACGGCGTAGCTGTCACTGCGATCCTGGACGTTGGAAGCGTCAAATTTGAGCGAGTGTACACAGTCTCTATGCCGTGTGTATCCCGAGAATAGAGAGAGAGAGAGGCAGTCCGGAGGGGAGAGCGCGGACATGTTGGAGATTGCTTTTGTGGCACGGAGAACGCGCTCTCCGAGGTCAACAGTCTCTTTCCTCCTCGGCTGCAGCAGCAGTCAACTCGTTTTTCCACTCGGCTTTTTTCCCGTCCCGATATCATCGCCGCTCGCATGTATATACACGCGCGCCGCCCTTCTGCCTGCGTCATAGCCGATCTTCTTTTTAAACCTGCATCTATATTATATTTATAAGGAAGCCGATCTCCGATTTGCGCGCGTTGCGCTATATTGCGATGTTGTTGCGCGCGCGCGCGCAGGCGAGTGCTTTCTCTTCTATCCGCTTTTGCCGGAGATGTTTAGGAGGACGTAATCCCATCTCGGCAACGCAAAACAAACGTATATACACCTCCAGTCCGCGTATACATCAAGTTTTCTCCATCGGTCCCTCTTCTCACCGCGCGTTGCCGCTTACCGATCGTTTCCACGATTATGCAAAGCAGATTCCGCGAGATAAGCGCGTCCGAGCGGGGAAAAACCCAGGCAGCCTCGCGCGAAGAAGCTCCTTTTTTTCTTCTCTCCATCAGCGAAAAATCTAGGGATTCTGAGCGCGCTGCGCGAAAAAGAAGGATTCCAGGTCGCACGCTCGCGCGGCGCGCGCGAATAGTCTGACCTGGATTTCCAGCCGGCACACACGCGTGCAGCCGAGCAGGAGATATATTGTTGTTGCTCTCTCTCTCTTTCTCTGATCGAACTTTGGATGTAGGTGATATAGAAGCGGCTGCGACGGTATCAGGACGTTTAGGTAGCCGTCGGTCCGCGCTTGCGACGTATGTGTGTGTAAGGTGCGCGGCGGCTCGCGCGCTCACGTAATGTAATTGTCGGGCTGGCAAAATCGCGGGCTGCAATTTCAGAGCGCCGAGATTCCGGCTCGTAAGTACGAGGTACAATAAAAGCAGCGATTCCGAGGAATACGCACGAGCGCGGGTTACGAGCGCGAAATTAGCTATTTCTCACGAAGCCGTCCTCGCGCTCGAATGGCTTATACGCCGCCTCGATGCAACACACGCGCTGGGAATTTCAATTTACAGCCGCGTTAAATTCAAAATTAAATTTATACTTCACATAATCCTTTAAATACTGCGTTCGCCGAGCGTTTATTTATAAAGAAAAAAGGAAAACAAAAATCATCCTCCTGAAATATCCGTATTAAAAGCGCGCTCGGCGCGACGGCGCGGAGATGATATACGCGAGCCGAGCATTAGAATCTCCGGCGAAGCGGCTCGCCGCGGGAGTGCAATACTCTGTTACGCGCTGCGCGATCGCGTGCGCATGTGTTGGCGCTCTCTCGAGCTGCAGCGCGCTCCGCCATTTTCGCTCCTCTCTTCTAGCCGCTATAGCCAACTAACGGTGAAAGTCCCATAAAACGCTGATTTTCCGCTGGCGATTTTTCGAGCCGCAGAGCCGCCGAAAGAACAGCGGGCTTTTGCAACAGGTGCTCCCAGAGCGGCATGTCTTTTCCTCGGTTTTTCGGATGATGTATAGTCTGGAATTTTTGGGAGTCTGGCTTGTTTGTTTGTGCATCGATTTGCGTCGTTGGCTTTTCCTGAAAGACGCGGAAAGTTCTGTGTGTTGGGATTGTGAGCGTAAGCTGGCATAGTAACATTGAAACTTCTTGATTAGACAAAAAAATACACGAGCTTGGGCGCGCGCATAATCAAACGGCCGATTTGAGCGGTCGAAATTAGTCACCGTTATCTTGGCGTTTCGGGTTACAGGTTTTGGACGTCATGAATGCTCTTACGCGCGATAATTCAACGCTTGCAATCGAACGAGCATATGGTGTTAAATCGGGACATGTAGCGTGGAGAAGATAGCCGATATTCTATTGCTCTCGTATTTATACGAATTTATTATAATTTTCTTATTATAATCGTTGGGTTTGAGTTGTTCTGTAACTACTCTGTTATTTTCATTCGAGCGATTGCGATGTTTACTAATACTTATGAGTGATTGATGTATACCAGTTAAAATTTATAAAAAAATATCTCAAAAAATTAGATGTATATGCTCTGAATCAGTTATTCATGCCACTATAAAAAAAAAACAGTACCTTTGATGCTTCTTTAATTTAGTAGAGAGACTAAAATTAATGACTATCCACAAGTTAATAATTCATAATAAAATACACGCAGAAGGTAAATCGACATTGAAACTCTAACATAAATTAGTAAATAAGTGTCTTTATTACAGTATGCGTTAACATTACACGTAAATCATGTTGATTATTTAATGCATGTTCAAATATTTTATGAAACATTAAATTTTAATCACTTCTGGTACATTATAGTAGTCAAGAAATATTTAGCTAAGTAATTAATTAAATGTTCACAATGTATTTTCTAAATAAAAAAGAGAAAGTAAGGTTGATTCAATTTTTTACAGAACTTTATATTAAAGTAATGGAAGATTGTTTTGCAAGAAAAAATGGAATATTTAAATCTGAAAATGCATCTAGGTCGGGCAGTTTCATTGATGTAAAGCATTATTTTTAAATAAAGCAATCCTGCAAAGCGAGCATCGATAAATTACTCGATATGTTTCATTATAAAATTTTGCACAGTTTTAATCTGGAATTTTACTTTTTAGACTACTTTTTAGACCAACAGTGTTTAATATATAAAACATTAACATACAAAATTTAGTATTAGACAATATAGCTTTACCGCTTCAAGTAAAAAAATATGTAAACACATAAGTACTTTATGTATACTTACGAAATTTTTTACTTTAAACGACAGAATTAATATACATACAAAATCTGCTTTACTTCGATTTCCGAATCAAAACAGTTAAAACTGCGAAATGAGATATTTTATATTTGTATGTGAGTCAGTGACTTTTATAACACACCAAAGACAAAATCTCCAAATTGCTGATGATTCACGTTTCTTTAAACGTGCTCAAAAATTTTTATTTTAATAATTTTCTTATTTAATCGTTTACTAAATGGAAGATACTGATCGTAAAAACTTAATATTATGATTTATATTTGATATGAATTTATTCAAAGCCATTTCCTTATTGTAAAAAATACCTGTCTCTTAAATTTATTTTAAAATACCTTTTTCATTTATGAAAAATTCAATTCAGTGGTAGAAAAGGTAATCAGATTTTCGTATCAGGCAACAATAAAACGTAACGTAACGATTTCTTACATAATTTTTTACAATCCAGGATTTTCTTGAACTATGTAATTCTTCATTTCCACGTACAACAGTAAAATCTCACAATTAGAAGTCTAATAATTAGTTTTGATATAAGATAAAAATTACAAAAAAATTATTTATCAGCTTTTTAATACGTATAAACTTATTTATTTCAGTAAATTTTAAGAATTAAAGACTATAAATGTTATCCAAATTTCATATTTTAAAACAAAAAGAAACAGACTTAAGCTAACAAAATATTATATGCCTAAATTAAAAAATGCTTGTTGAATGAATTAAAATTCCAACATTAAATATATTTAAACTTGTGTGATACGTGCCATTAAAGTTCTCTTATCTTTTAAATTACAATACATAACTACGTATTTTCTAACTTCTACATCTTTCTAAACACTTTGCAAATACTTTTATGATAGTTACAAACCGCGAAACTAAACTGATTAGAATTTTTTTAGTTTTATCTAAAACTGAAAAGAGAAAATCCACTTATCCTACGCGTAGATGCGTCCACTTGTACACATTGCACGTAGAATAAGTAATTTTTCACTCTTTCAGATTTAGATAGTTGGAAACGCATAAAATGTTTCGTGCACGAGAAAGTTAAAGTATATATCTAAAAATTAGATTTATCTAAAAGACGAATGATAAATGTTTACTACCACAATCGAAAGTACAGAATATATAAGAAAATCGTTAAAAATAAATTTTTGCGTTAATCTGTTACAATAATTTTTCATTAAGACTTATTATCATCCATAAACTTTAATGAAATTCACTATTCCATCTGGTTACATAAAAAAATCGTTCAAAAAACTTTGTGACCAACCATTAGCAATAAAAGAATATTGTCCCCGGCAATAAAGTCTGTTAACCGAAGCCCATGATATGCATCTGAACAACATAAAAACTTTTCGTATTCCTTACTAGCTTCTATTTCCCCGACATAAAACTCCAGACCTCGTTTCCTACAGCTACAAATCCAAGCTTTTCCGCCGACAGCGAAGCTCCTTTCACGCACCCATATTTTACGAGGCATGTAAATAAACACGAAAACTTCTTGCTTCCTCGTCGCCATAGCAAAGCCTTTGCTTATGTCCCTCAAGAAAAATGTCCGTGGCTTATAAAAAAAATGCGAGTAGTCAAGAGCGCAAAGGCAAAATAATATCGAAAGACATTAAAAGTGACGCGCAGTTTGTCACAAAGGGCCATCAAGATGTCTAAAAAGCGAGGCGATTTTAATGGGAAATCCCCGAGGCGCGATGGCCGCGCAAGCTCGCCGCCCGCGAGGAGCCAGCCGATTGGTCCCCGCGAGCTTCCGAAACACGCCTACGACGCGCGCAGGCCGAAAAGCTCGCTCGGGCATGCGCCGCGGGCCGCGCTTCGTTGCTGCGCGATGTCGATATCTACGACTGCGCCTATGCGAGCTTCCGTGATGCGCAGTACTTTCCCTTGCCAAAGACTCTTATTTTCTTTTATCCTTTCTACTTTTTTCTTTCAGCCCTTTTTCCTCTCTTTGCCGGGAGCATAGTTTTTCTTTTGTTGGGTATACATGTGCAAAGTGCATGTTTGTCGTCTTCTGCGGATTTTTGTCCTTTCTTCCATTGAAATGCTGCTTACTGCGCGCTCTTTTTTCTGTTTAACTATTAATGATAAATGTATGGCAAGACAATTATGTAAACTTTATATACGTTAAAAAATTGTTATAAAATATCAAATGAAAATTGTTATTATAAAAAGTAGGTAAAAGAACTAACTCTTGGTATACTTTGTTGAAATCGACTAAAGGTAAAGCAAAATAATCTAAAATACTATAAATTGCTATTGATTATTCACTGATTGAACGACTGAAAATTTATACAAAATATTTAGAAATGAATTATACTAAATTCAAAACTAATAATATAATAAACAAATAATAATATGATACACGTACATTTCATTTTGTTACTATGAAATATTAATTATGTTGGCTGATTCTATCTATAACCAAGCTTGAAAATACATATAAATTATAATTTATAACATGAAATTTAAACAGCTGCTTATAATAATAGTTCCTATACCATAAATCTTTGCTGCACGACGAAAATTTTAAAAGCTAATTTATATTTCAAGTTAGTATATTCATAAACTAATTTAATAAAAATAAATATTTGTTTTGATAAGCTAAACTAACAAATTTATCCAATATTTTATACAATTTTAATGTTTTAAAAAATATGAAAATTTCTTTAATTACTTATGTTTTTTTCTGCTTTCTTCCGGTTCTTACTTATATTGTATACGATGTTAATTTGATAATATTAATAAAGAATAAATATTTATTGAAATCACTTAGTCTCTGCAGATTTAAAAGATAATAAACACGTATGACGATAAAAATATAATAAACAGTAAGTATTAGTAAATAATGATTATTTATCAAATATTCAATCACGCGTTCAAATTTCCTTAAAGAAAAAACCGATGCACGATGTTTTATAATTTTCTAAAATGTAATCATTTACCTTTTTTCATGAATTATAATAGTTTTATTTTGTTACCAGTAAATAATACGAACATATTATAATAGTTAAATAAATTCTTGCTACATGTATAATTAAAAAATACAGGTTTCTTCAAGTTAATTATACATTCGAGATGGCAACATTTTTAAAATCACTATTAAAGCTTTTTAAATTTTTTTACACAATAATAGCGGTCCAAATAATATTGTCTTTAAATTAAAAAAGTTTTAATTATTTTCACCTATATATAAAGTAAATAGCCCTTCCATTTCAATACAACCTTGTAAGTCAAGTAGTCTGATCAACTGTGGTTTTAGTGCAAAAAATATATATTGATTCTGTAAGTGATAGTACTAGTTTTACATTTCTTTTTTAATATTAAAAATAACTGAATGTATTATATTAGATAAATTATATTAAAAAGTATAACAAACGCAAAAGTTTATGTACAGTTTTTATTGTAAATGATTGTTTACCAGTAGTAAAAAATTGAATTTCATCAAAACTTTCTAGTTTTATCAATTAACTAAATTTAATGATCTTTCGATTCCAAATAACTGAATTTTAAAAATACTTTTATGTATTTCAAATTTTTAGTCATGAATACATTATAAATAAAATATTACATACAGTAACTAAAGTAATAAATTATCTTAAAATTAAACAAAAAAAGGAATAATACAAGTTATAAACATTTATTTTAGGTTTAAATATCAAATTTGAATGCCTTTGAAAATACGGATGAACAGGATTCGTACGTATCATCAGAAAAATGACGCTCTGACTGATTTCCAACTGATTCGGTAAACTCGTGCCAGAACTCAATCGGACATCTCGCCGAAAAAACCAAACAAACTCATCAGTATGACTCAATCATGATTAACAAAACGCATATCGCTCAATTCAAGTAGAACAGTAAATTAACAAGAAGAACACATACACAATAATCAAACAAAACGAGAGTACTGCAGGTCAGTTTCGCCGTAGTCATGCCGATCTCGTGCAGGCTGCGTGCAACGCAGCTCGCGACCGCGAAAAATCAGCGGATCGTGACCCGGCGCGTAAACAGCATCGAAACGAGCGCGTAAACAAAGATGATCGTTCGAAGTGCAGGAGCACGCGTCGGTGTGCGCGGCGGGAGAAGGATAGATATACGAGCATTTCCGGGCCCGTGGCGCGTTTTTCTCACACGCAGTGGGCGCGTGTAGTCGGGCTCGATGCGCTTACGGCGCCAGCTGACGCACCTGTCTGGGGGACTTTGATGTGACCCGTCGGGCCCCTCTATTTTGTCTGTGAGTTCTTTTGTTGGTGGGTGAAAATCGAGTTTTTATTGGCTAAGTTTTTTTTTTATTTTTGGAACTGAAATTGGTTGATGTTTTAAATTGAAGTAGTTTGATAAGTACTGATTCATGTTTTTGTAACTGTTCGAAAGGCTATTAACGCTTATTTTGGAGTTTTCGTTATCTCATTGATCATTTTAAGATATGAACCTTTGACATTTTGATGCTTTAATTTACATTTTTATCGCAGGAAAATTATCATTATTACTTATTAATGGGAATAATTATTTATGACTGTCATCTTTATACTATGCTCTTATCAAAATGTTTCAATTTTTTTTTACTTATAAACAATTTTTATTAAAAAAATTATATTCTTTGTGTAATATTATTTACGGTCTAACCAAAGTAATTAATGATTTTATTTCTGAAAGTAGTTTATGTTTATATCAGACTTGTTTCATCTAAAATTTTATGAAATTTAAAGTATTTACATATTAAATAGATCCAACCAAACTAAAATGTACTTGGAATTCATTATAGCAATATAATTGTAATATTTTCTTTTCTTTTAATGGCCTTGGGTACTTATTAAAGACTCCGTTTTGCCACAATCCATGTTATTTTTTGACGAAAACCTATAGTTGGTCGGAAGACGTCACCTTCCCAACCAACTGGACCTACAGCTTATAGTGGAATACGAACCACTAGAGTCACGGTGTTGATTTTAGTACATGCCTGCCCGGGATTCGAACCCCAGCCCTTCGGAACGAAAGGCCGAGACCCTATTTACTGAGCCACCGTGGCTCCTATTATAATACAACTACTAGTATACCGATCATACCATATTCAAATAAAACGAAATCAATAAAACGTCCTCAAACAGAATCTAGACCAAACGTACTCTCGAAAATCCAACCACCAGGCAAATAAACCGCGCTCCAAAAAGCCCGAATCATCCGGCTCCGAATCTAAAATCCACGCGGCCGTTGACGCGCCAACACACGGCAGCCTTAGCCGAGCCGCGTGTATCATTGCCGTGTCAAACTTGCGCACGCACACGTGTGTAGCTTTCCACGTGTAGATACGCGCCAGCAAGCGAACCCGGCTACGTACAGACATATATAAATCGGCCGGCCAAGGAGCGAAGACGCGCCCCGAGCTAGGAGCTGAGGGAGGCGTGCGGGGGCGGTTTTTGTTAAATCGATGCCAGAGAGAGCCAGCGCGCCGTTGGGGGAGCGGAATCGACCATTCGGAATTATATTTTCCGCCGCGGCGACGAATCAGAGGCCGAGCAAGAGGGCGAGCCGAGACGACCTCGCCATACTGTCGCAAGCTCGGCAATGGTAATAATAACCATAATATGAGAAATGCCCGCTGTATCCTTGGACTTTGGGCTCGCCGGTAGAGCGGGTTTGTAAAAATAGGTGGTGTACACGGTTTTTAAGGTTACTACTGTAGTGCTGTCTGCAGTTGGAGCTTTATTGATGATGATGTTATTGGTAGAGTGGCTAATGGTTTTTTAGTTTATAAATATATCCTGAAATTATGCGTTTGTGAAGCAATAATTAATAATAGATTTAACAAGCCTACACCAATCTACACGTATATTAAAGTACTGTTATTAAAAGTTAAAGTTGACTCACTTACATAAACAAATACAATAATAAATCGATTATTATGTAACTTATCGCTTATTTATAAACTAACAAATTTATGACTGGCTCAAATGGTGTTTTAAAAATACCTTGTTCACTGAAACTTTATAAACATATTCAAATTTAGAAAAAAAAATAGTTTATATAAGTCAATTTCAACACATAATTTCATGGATATAAATGACCAGTTTACTACATCATATTAAATTATAAAAACATAATTCTCAAAAAATAAAACATGAAATTATACAGTTTTTTATTAAAAATCTATTGACGTAATCATAATTACGAGTAACCGGGCAAATAAAAAAAGATATTAATTATAAAAGTTGTAAATATGAACTTTTATGCGTGCACGCCATGAACAGGCTTAATAAAAATGCAATTTTTCTACTTTATACAAAAATATATTTTACTTTTAAATGTTTAGAAATGATTTGTAATATTTTTTTAATAAAATTAAAATAAACTATTTAAGCGAAAAATTCCATAAAATTAAAAGTCGTTTATAGAACCCCATCTTGACTCATCATCAAATTTTCAAGTCACCACCAAAGTTTGGGATTATAAATAAAAAGTGTACATCCATTAATGTCAAGAGAACTTATTAATTTTCGTCCATTGCGTGCTCGGCTATTTTATACAGTCTATAGGTTTACGCGAAAGTAGAGCGCGTCTCGTGGCAACGAATAATTTAAATGTAGATTTTACAAGCATACAGCTGAATAAAAGTATTCGTTGAAGCGAAAAAAAAATTAGATATCGATTTTATACATGAACTACAATTCGATATTCGCGAGAAGTCCGTCGAGTGTAAAAAAGAAGAATTTTTACTCGTCTCTTTGTTAATTTACAAACCGAGTAAAGATATCGCGTTAAAAGTTTTACGTGGAAATGTCGCTGCGAATATACATACTGTCACGCACATTCTTGAAAAATTAACTGTCACAGTTTGTATGTTTGCAAATTTACAATTTTTTACACTAAATCAAGACGAATTTATAGTGTACGTACACGATATTGGTTTCGAGAAAGCAAAATATAACAAGAGAATGTGATTAAACTTTTTCAAAATAAAAACTTAATTTGTAGACACATTTCTTTTATACGAGGAAACTTCCTTTTGTAGTAAAATATTATCTGTAAAATGAAATGCTTATACAAATAGTTTCATTTTACAGTTAAGGCGGTAAGTTTACTCGTAAAAGTACTTCCTCAACCGTTAGAATCTAGGTATATTACCTACTTATACTTTTTATACAGAATTCTTGCCATATTTGTGCAATTTTTTATAAAAACACGTCATTTTATCAATTCATTCAAATTATATAGTAGCATCTTTTAATTAGATTTTGTTAAAACCCAGAGAAAGTTTCATTGAGGTTGCAAGCTGAAAATAAATTCATCTCTAATAAACTTTAAAATCCTTTTATTTTAGTAATAATTTATGATACGCGTGGAATATTTTATCAGGTTTTTAAATTTTTTTTACTTCTTCTATTATACGTACTATATTTGCTAGACTATTTACTGCTGAGTTCATCGATAGAGTACCTAAATTTTTTTGTTAATTATATTTTAAAATTATACATTAAACAACTTTTATTATATAAAAATCGAAACTTAAAAACGTAAACTTCATTTTATACAACTATCCATTACGTAAGTAGAACAAATAAATGCTAAATGACTTAGTTCGAGTAGTCATTGTTTAAGCGCAATATTTAATGCTAAAAAATTTAGAGATTTTATTGCTTAATATTGTCTTACTACTTTTACTAGAGAAAGCCATACTAATGCTAAGAAGCTTCTTACTAAAAAAGAGGACATTGCGCTTCCAGCTATTAAAATTACGATCATAATCATTTTTCAAATTTTACTGCTCAATCAAAGAGTTAAATTTTTATGTATAAGAAGCCAGTTGCGAAATTGCCTTCACTTCATAGCATCAAGAGTTCCCTTTAATTTATCATATTCGAAAGAAAAAAATGATTGAATCCAGCTGGCTCTGTTTAAATCTAGCAAAATTTTTTTACCTCATAACTATGTAAAAGTAGGTCATTTTTAGTTTTATAAAAAATTTTTTTAATCCCAACTACTTTTTATATTTTTAGGTATTTAGTGTTTTAGGGCGTTTTTTATTCGTGAAATATTTTTCTACAGAATTAACGATACAAAAATCTAAAATAAATAATTAGTAAAGAATAAATTTTTACTTTTTGTAACTTCCTGTATATTACGTATGAATCTACAGGGTTTGCTTCTTGCTAATTATTTAATTAAGAATTCTTCGTCAAGTGTATAGACATCTATGTGTTGATAAAATATTCAGCAAGTAAGATGAATGCTTCAAAATCGAAATTATTTGAAAAATAAAAAATAATTCAGATTTAAGTTACTTTTTTTACTTAGCAATGCGCTATTGAAACACAATTTTCAATAAAATTTTTTGTTAGTATGTAGGGTAGCCTACTTTTACATATACAATGAATAATTTTTTTTATAGATCTAAGCAATCAGATTATATATATTTATTCAGATAGTTCAATTTTAGCGAAAAAATCACCAAAAACATACAATTTTAACTCAACTAATTGCCTTAATACAAATGTTTATAAATTTTATTGGCTAAAAAGAAATATATTCAAAATTAATAAAATCCCAGTGCATACCTACTTCATCACAGAAACAGCGCCTCTGTGATTGCGCTGATAACGATACAAGCGTAAAGCTGTTTGGAGCATTTAACGATGTTGATATATTAGCCTCAAAAGGGCAAAGCGGCCGCTGATCGTTGAAAGATATAGCTTTACCCAGGGAAAATATTTACATATTCGAGGGATCATCGAAGGGTGAGAAAGCGGTGCGCGCGTGTTCGCGTGTATGTGGCTGCGAGCCCCTAGGGGAAAGATACGTTACGCTGATTATGGGCGCACACACGAGGCTAAATATAATAATTACCTGGGACTAATATCAACAGCGTTTACGCGCCCTTTAACCTCATGCACGCGATTGGCGGTTTATTGTCCCTGAATACATTGACAGAAATCGTCGATTGATTGCAGGATGTAGTCGCTCTTTTTCTTTTTTTATCCCATCTTTTTTTCTATCTATGTAGATTTATTTGATTGCCGTAATTTTTTAGTAAAATAATTGAGGCCAAACAAGTTTGTTGAATAATTA
Source organism: Eupelmus kiefferi (assembly GCA_030522745.1). Lineage (NCBI taxonomy): Eukaryota > Metazoa > Arthropoda > Insecta > Hymenoptera > Eupelmidae > Eupelmus > Eupelmus kiefferi. The sequence goes on along the minus strand of JAPYZB010007110.1, from coordinate 780 downwards.
TGAAAATGTTGTTAAAACAAAATTCTAAATACTTGTTCCAGGTAATAAGTATTTTAACTCTGTTTTATTCGTCAGAATTAATAAATATTATATATTCTAAATTTACATATTCATGTAGGTCCACAAGTATTAAAAAAACTTTGAATGTTTGTTTTATATTTTATTTCTTAAGTTAAAAAATAATATTTTTGCTACATTTAAAATGCTGAAATTTCAAAACCTATAGTAGTTTTTATATGTTAAAATTAAAACCCTTGGAATAAAAAAAGTGAAAAAATTTATTTAATATAATTTTTAATTTGTCAAAGTTGATTACCGAAATTTATCTTTTTGTTCTGTATTATTAAGCTACTTTTTGTACATTTTATCAAATCTTACATAACTTTTTGGCAAAATGATAAGTAATTTTTCGACTTATATAACATATTTCCCATTGAAATTATTTTTGAATTCACGTTAAGTTTGTTAAATTAAGCGGCAACTAAATATTACTTTTTAGGTAGCATATGGCTTGTGAGTTGAGTAATTATTGGGTTTTTCAAATAAAATTCAATTTTTATTGCATCAATAAGATATAGAACTATGCTTATAATAGAATAATTAACAATTGATCATAAATAATTTTTTAGAGAATACATTTACTTTAATTTTTGTTGTTTAATGACTATGTTAAAAACATAATACGTACAAAAGATAACCGATATATGAAACTATAGTTGTTTAATTTCACCCCATTATCCGTATACTTTTCTATTGGAACTTTACTTCTATTTTTAATTT
>JAPYZB010007106.1:0-11664 GCA_030522745.1 Eupelmus kiefferi | reverse complement strand
TGGCATACGTAAATGTGCTTATAGATCATTTGCAGTGTCGCTAGCACGAGACTGCAGCGTTTAACGGATTTCGCGAGCGATGACGCGCCGCTTGCTGTCAAAATCATCCATTGCGATGCGATCCTTTGGTTTTTGCACGGCTGAGCGTTGCACTGTTCTGTATCTATAGCTAAAATATTTTAATAAATAATGGTTTATGAAAATTATTACATATACATAAAATAGTTGAAGAGCTTTAATGTGCTGTTGTTCTTCTCGCATGATGCTGGAATTGAAATGGCGCTTTGGCTGCTTACTCGTTCAGATGCGAATGTAGGTAAACAAGTTCGCATGATGCTGGAATTGAAATGGCGCTTTGGCTGCTTACTCGTTCAGATGCGAATGTAGGTAAACAAGTCTGATTCACCTATCTGTCATTTAAGGAAGCTTGTCTAGTCTTTCCACTCCTGTCATTGTTTACTTATCCAGCATTAGCCGTTCGCTTTGCAGCGCAGAGTGAAACTCGGCTGCAGCGAGCGCAGCTGGCATATCAGCGCTCTCTTGCTCCTTGTCATCGTGAAAGTGGCTCGCGCAACGACTGTCCAGCGTGCGCATGCTTTAGAGAGACCTTTTGTCGCGCGCTCGCGCGTTTGCCCCCTTCCGGCTCGCTAGCTCCTGCGTGCTCTTTGTTTGCGCGCGCGAAAGCCCTCGGGAAGCGCTCATTGCTTCGTTATTCAACCGGAAGCTCGTTGCGCTTATGGAATTAGACGCGACGACGCGTTCTTCACGGGCCCCATGTCCCACTGCCCGGCTACTTGGCATATTTCTTCACATTTTTTTTTTTTTTTTGGAGCACTATACTAAAGGGATCTAATCAACCGTACGATTTTTTTTAACGAACCGCGTGATTGATTTGAATTGACGCTTGAGAATTCCTTGAGTTTAAATAAATTTTTTAGACTTTTAAAAATTTTTTTTTAACCTTTAAATAGTTTGTAAATATATTTTTTTCCCCAAACATGTTTAATGTCCATTCTAGTAGATATGATAACGTATTATTGAGGCAAACTATTAACCAATAATCAATCTTAAAGGCAGAATATTTCGAAATTGAAAGTTGCTTTAGAGTTTGGGCGAGCTTGTGGAGCCTTCTCCCCTTCGCGAAATTCCAGGTGAAATAATCCTTTCCTCTCTCCCACTTTCTCACTGTATTTCAATCATGCATTGCGGAAGTTTCGTCGGGGAATGGTGTGTGCAAGCGATTTGCACACGTTAAGTCGCTTTCGCTCTAGTTTCATTAAGTCTTTCTCTCTCGGGAGGTCTTCGCGCCTTCGCGTGTTTGTATTCTTCTAACTCTCATTCTCCCCCGCCCCCCCCCCTCCCCCCTCTCCCTCTCTCTTAGCTTTTATTTGCTCTCGCAGCTGAAATCGCCGCCGCGCGCATGCGATCCTGTCCCACGAGGCTTAATTGAATTAGCTTCGGAATCCGGCAGGCGGTAACCGGCAATCGAGCGCATAATCGATGCCGCTGATAGACGACAACATCTATAATGAAGAACTAAATAAACTCAAATATTTTCAATTACAAAATTATTAACTTGAATAAGTTCAAAATCTCAAACTTAATACATTTTCATAAAACTTATTTAAAATATATATTTATAAATATTATTGAAGTTAAGTACTTCCTTCAAAAATCTTTAAAACATCAATTTTACTTGATATATCAAGTGAAAATACACAATATCATTAATTAGTTAGAAAAAAAATCAATAAAACTAGAGTGAAATTCTGTTCTAATTAAAGAGAAATCTTAAACTAGTTCCATTGTCATACGCTGATACTTAAAACTAGAGCATAAACGTCATTATCTTATACTGAACTTTGGAAGATTAAATGTTTTTCTTCATATTAACTTTGTGTACCGCGTGCACAAAGTACGAGATTGCTCAATTTTGTAGCTTTTGAAATCCTTAAAAAGGTTTCAATAATTATCACTATAATATTGTAAAAAATAAATTATGATTTGAACTTATATTACGATTTTTTTGAAAGACAAAAGTTTAGTTTTTATATTTAATTCGAATATATAGATATAATTTGTGAGAAAAAGAAGAGGTGAGCTACTATTCAAAATTTGTATCCTCATTTAATTTTGTTAGATTTAATTAAAATCCTTATATTTGCTTTTTGGCCGTCGATATTGCATGAAGTTATTGTCCGGTTGAATAAGTTATAAATAATATATTAATAGTAAGTTTTAAAATTTGAAAATTTGTGTATTGCAGAGGAAAAGCAGGATGGCAGCGGTAGCGAGTGCAACTCTGTGGTGCCGAAAAAACGGAGGCGGAAAAACGGCGGCAGCGAGGATACCGGGGCTTCGGCGACGTCACCCCGCTCGTCCCGCGACTCCTCGGCCTCGTCGCGCTCGAGCTCGCTCCTGCAGTTCGAGTCTCTCGAGCGCACCTGCGCCACTCTCTCGCCCTCCAGCTACAGCTTCGACTCGCTCGAGTACAACCAGCGTTTCGCCAAGACGAATGGCAGTGGCGCCGCGGCTGCGGCTTCTTCCTTCTCCAGGCACGAGGCAGGCTGCGCCTCGCCCGACAGCCTCGAGCAGGACTATGCTCAACTTAATGGCTACATGCCCGAACAGAGGGACGATAGCCTCTTTGGCAGGCTCAGGCCTTACAGGAGCTTCGAAAGCCTCGGAGAGAAGGATCTGATGCCTAGGGAACAGGGCATCGGAGGTCTCCTCATGGCTAATGGATTCGGCTCACACTCCTTTGCCAAAAATTGCGATCTTTCGCGAGTCGCCAGGCGACCCAAGTCTAGAAGAAGGTAAGGAGCTTTCAAAATTTACAGCCAACTTACTCACTAGCACTAACACTCTTTTATTTATGAATTCTTTTATTAAAATTAAAATTAATCTAATAAATTTTACTCAACTTTCTTCATATTATAGATACTTTTTTGAAATATATTTTTACAAATATACTCAATATTTCAGTTTAAACAGTTTACTCAAAGTATCTCGTTCAGTTTATTAAAACAAACTCTCATTGATAAAGTCCAACAATTAAAAGCTTTCAAGCACTCGAAAATAAACTGCCTCTACTCAGCGCATACTTCGTAAAGCAGACGTATAAAACCCGTCCCGTCTGTTTGAAATTCCATGGGGAGCGTTTGAAGGTAACGAAAACGATTCGCGGAGATAAAAAGAAACGAGCGACGGTACGAATTGGATTTTCGAAGCTCGAGTGCGCCAACATAAAGAAAAGCTCTCATCTCTAACTCGCGATGCGTTTGACGTTCTTGATCGACCTTAAACCTTGAGTAGCGACTGCTTCTGTTACTGCTACTGCGCTACTTGTTCTTTAGAATCTTGGCAGTGTCAATTTTGGCGGGACTGCCATGTGACCCGATTTTTTCTTGGCTTGCACTAGTGTCAAACTTGACCCTGAGAACAGCAAGAGCTGCACCAGGCTATAACTTCAACAATACCGAATGCGACGTATTAACGACCAATTTTTCTTACTGATTTATTATTAAATTAATGATAAAAATAAATATTTTTCACTAACAATATATTTATACATCCGTGTAATTAAATATTTTTGTCCATACTGGTTACTTGTAAAAAAAGTTTCTCAGCAGAAAAATTAGAAAAATTTTTTCCGTTCTTGCGTAGCAAAAGCAAGCTTGTCTAGGAGTGTATGTTACTCCTTAAGATACTGAATAGGCAACGGTTAACACGTCTTCGGTCGAGAGAGCATAAAAAACGGAGTTTATTATAATGACCCTTAACTTATCTCAATTACTCGCTTGAGGTCTCATGAGCCAGCGAACGGCATTATCCAATGAGAGCGCCCGCATCTTCTCGTGTTATGTACGTACTATCGGCTTCGTAGCGCGAAGAAAATGCTTTGTTGAAACCTACTCGCAAAGTATCCGCGTAAAATGGCTTGCTAAAACGTAAATATCAGCTGTTTTCTCTCGTTTTTTTTAACTAAAACAAATTATAAATTTATCTTTTTTGTTAAACTTAAATACCTCAATATTATATCAAAATCAGAATTTTATTAGTATATTAAAAAGTTAAGATGAAATAAAAAAATAAATAAATAAATTTTATAAAAAATATAATAAAATAAATAACATAGTTCTTTTAAATAGCAGACTGTTACCTAATTGGCAATATTTCAAGATTTTCACGTTTTCTTTTCTCAAGCTCAACAGTTTATCTCGAGACATTTTTCGATATTCTCCACCAAATCTTGTAAATATGTAAAGCTTTTTAAGCAAATCTATCTGAAAATAGTATATTCTGAATAATCCAAAGAAAGGCCACTCGTAAAAGCAAATTTCCGTTGAACGATATATAAAATGGGAGTAAAATAAAATAAATAATTTTCCCTCCCCTCAGGGACCCGTGGCAGCTAAACGAAGCGGACGGCTATTCGGACTACTCTGACTACGAGCCCCAGCATCGAGATTCTCCGAGCGACAGCTCTTCATCCAACGATGACGAGGAGGCATACACATCACGCTATAACGAGGTCGACCAGCTGCTAGTCTTCGGCGATTCGAATTCGACTTATGCGCACACCGCCTCGCTGGATTGCCGGAATAGCGTGGACTTGCGCGAATTTGGTCTCGATTCGGACGACGAGGCCCGGCGCCGCGAAAACACCTTGCTCGATCTCAAGGCCGCGGCTAGGCTAAATTTGCCCAGCTCGGTCAATAACCTAGATGACGACGAGGACGAGCTGAGCTGTCGCGACATCGACCTAGACGACATCGACCCGAGCGTGCAGCTTAGGCGCAGGCATCACCATCATCATCATCACCACCATCATCACCATCACAGGAGCAGCACCGGCAGCGGGGGAGCGAGCTCATCTCTGCAGTACAGCAGTGGCGAAGCGCGCCAGAGCGGCGGTGGCGGTTTCGGCGGTGGCGGCGGCGGCGGCGGCGCTGCCAACGTCGTCGGCGGTGGGGCGGGCTTTAATTTTAGATTCACGGATAAGTGGCGCAGCGCGCCCAGTCTGCCGGGCAGCCTCTTGGAGTCTGCAGCCGCGGCGACGAGCAACTCATCGCTGCGCTACGAGAATTACACGCGCGTGGCCAGTGTGCCGGTGGACCTCGATCTCTGCGGACGTAACAGCAGTAGCAGCAGCAGCAGCACTAGCCACCACAGCCGCAGTCGCAGTAGAGAAGCGCCGCCCCCGCCAAAGTCGATCGATGCTGACGATGACGAGGCTGCTGCTTGCGCGCCGGCTCTGAATACAGCCAGTTCGGACGAGAGGACGCTAAGCGCACACGACGACTGTGAGGACGAGCCTATTTACAAGGAGCTTGAACAAGACATGGCCGAAATTTTAACGATGAATCACGACAGCAGTCTCGAAGATCACAGCGACATTGAGCCGGGAAAAATGATCGGAGAAGAGAAGGCGAGAATGAGGAAACAGGCTAAAAAGTCCAATTCCTCGGTATCCACGTCCTCCGTCAAAACGCAAGATTCGCAAAAATCGGAAATCCTCGCAGAGATGAATAATGAAACACCAAGCATGCTTGATGAAGAGGAGCAGAACCAATTAGAAGAGAAGCCCGTTCTTACTTCAACGGTCAAGACACAAGACCGAATCGAGTCGCATGTCCTCGAGATTGCTATGGCTATGGAGAACGACGTCGATGGCGTCGTCGATGAAGCTATTCGTCAGCTCCAGCGTGAGCTCGAAGAAGCCACTGCCAACAACGCCGAAAACGTTGAAGAACTGACTGCCGCGCTGGAGAACGCACAGAAGATGAAGCGAAATCTTATGGAGAGTAATCAACAGCGCCGTCGCGTAAAAAATAACGCGAGCTACGAACTTGCTCAGCAAAACACTGTAGACGAATATAGCTTGGCTCGACGTAAACTCCGCCAACCGGCCTCGATCACAGAAGATTCCGAAATTCCAACTTCGCCCCCACGTCAACGGCGCGTTATAAACAACGCGAGCTACGAGCTAGCCCAGCAGAACGATTATATGAGAAACCTATCTTTCGGCTTTGGCAAAAACTTTTATCGCATGGACGCATGCGAAGAGCTTCCAGAATCCTCGAGCTCGGGACGATCTTCACGACTCAAGGTCAGTGAGCTCGTAGAGGAGATGACCGGTTCCGCCACGAATCTCGTCAGCCATGCACGCGAGTACGTTCCAGAATCCAGGACCTACTCGAAATCCACGGAAAATGTATCCAGTTCACGAGCTTCCAGGCAAAAGCAATATCAACAAAATGTTGGAAAGAAAGATGAGAGTGATTCTGGAACGCTGTTGGATCAGATAAAAAAAAACTCGGATTTATTTTCGACTTCTGGAGAAGACACTGCTGAGTTGCTCGCCGTCGCTTCCAGTTCCTGTATCCCCGCTTTTGACGACGAGGTAGATTACCCCTGCTTGCTGGAGAATAAACCCATTGTAGCGTGCGAAACGAATGCGAATGTTACAGAGAAGACGACGAAATTAGAGGCCTTAGTCGACGTTAAGGAATCAACAGATCGCCCTGTAGAAGAGGACGACACGGGAGGAGGCGAATTATACAAAAAATCTTTTATTGGCGAGTTTTACGCGGATAGGATAGCTTCCCCGAAAAATAATAGTGCAATAGTATCTAAGAGCTGCGAAGATGTGACAACGAGGAACATTAGTGGCTGCAGTAGTATTAGCAACGAGCCAGGCGAGAGGCTGTGGAGGGTCGTAGTGGAAACAGTGGAGAAGGAGAACGGCGGCAATGGAACGATAGCGGCCGTAGCCCGACGCCGAGCAGCAAAGTCCCCACTCCTCGGCTCTCCGGAATCGGCGGGAGCGGCGGTGGCAGTGAGCGCCGGCGTAAGCGCAGCGGCCGCCGGCAGTTCTCCAGCGACCGTCGCCGAGCGCGACGACACGCCGAGTCACACGAGGAACAGTGCAAGAGTCGACGACGAGACCATCGAAAAGCTCGCTACACTGACCGCCGACAAAGAAGCCAGCACGGTGCCGCAGCCGAGGGCCGAGATGTCGGCCACGGCGGCCAAGCGGCTCGCCATGTCCGGTGAGCCAGCGATCCGCAGTACATCTAGCATGAACGCGCTCAACACCACCACAGGGAGTGCCAAGGAAGAAAGGAAGAAGGGCGGCTTGGGAGGCTTTTTGCAGAGGTTCTCCAAGTTGAGATTTAGTGGCCGCTCAAAAGTGCCGCGTTCGGAGGTGCAGAAAAAGAGTAGTGCTAGTGCTGGTGATCGTGCGAACAGCAGGTTACAGCCCGGCAGAAATCAAATAGATCAACAGGCAGTGACCTCCAAGAAAAAGGAGCCCGATTACATTATCATACCGCTTCACCCGCCAGACGAAGAGAAGAACAAAAATGAAGAGGAACAGCAAAATCAACAACAACAATATACTGAACAGAAGAGGCTAGATGTCGAGAGGAGCGCTTCTAATGTTAGGTAAGTCATTTTTCAATTTTTTTTACCAACTTTCACGAAAAATAATGATTTCACATTTCTATATATCAAATAAGTAATTTATACTAATTTTTTATAATACTTAAATATAATAACTAATTTTATTTTAAGCAAGTTCAGTTTGCTGAAATTTTTTAGTTTATAACTTATTAAACATGAGGCTCTTAAAATTCTTGATAGGAAATGTGAAACCTTATTTTCTTAAAAACATTACAGTTATTTTTTTAAGTATCTTTCCATTACCGAACTTTTATGTACACTGTTACTTTAAATCCTTAAGGGATGCAGACGGTGTTTGGTATGTTGAGCGATGCGCGAGACACTTGTTTACATGTTGGGAGCGACTTGACTTTCTATATGATATGTATTTTGGATATACATTCAAGGGGAAAAGCGAAACGTGTATATCGTGACGTAATTGTAAACATGGTACTAGCGTTGCACGCGATGCTGCAGTGATCGTAGAGATTAACATTAAGAGTACGGTCAAAAATGTACGTATCTGATATTAATACCATGTGTTACATAAAAGATGCACGAGACTCATCCAAGAGTAAAAAAAAGGATATTTATAATAAAATAGGCAAATCTCTGAAAAAACATTTAAAGTTTGCAACATTGTAAGACCAAAGATAATAAGTGATCATGAAAAAATTAGCATTTTTAAAGCTGCAATTTTTTTTATAAAATTATGACAATTATTGTTATTCAAAATTATATTATATCACAGTTTAGTGTTAATGATATTATAATTAATATGAACTAAATCTTAAACAAGATTATTTAATGTCAATGTCACACTGGGCTTCATATAGAGTAAAGCAAATGTAATAAATATTTCAAACAAGAGAATTAAGCAAACAAATTTTTATTTTCTTGTCAAAATACTCTTTTAATTAGCGCTTTATTCGACTTTTAGTAAAACTTAAATATAATTAATTCGAAATTCTTTAAAAATTAGCGTTTCTTAGTGATGTATTTAGTATATTAATTTTCATCTGGTAAACTCTGTAAATTTCTCTGCTACTTTTGTCGGTCGAAAACTTCTTAAGTAAAAATTGACAAATAATATGTTTTGATTATAAATCTTGTGTACAGCATGTCAGATAAAATAAAAAAATCGTAAAGCCCGGAAGACAAGTAGGACTATGTATTCTAGCTTTTTCCTCCGGGCACAATCGTTTCGGAACTCCACATCGCTGGGCACATGGGTGCACACTAGCATACGCGAAGCTAATTTACGAGTGCGCGCCCGTGCCTTCCCTCTTTTCTATATATGCGGGCATTTAAAGTCGTTTAGAGATAAAGCGTTGAGCGCGCGAGGCATTTTCTAGGCTCGAGTCTCTCAAGGATCCACGCCCGGTGTTTAGTGTGTTTAAAGGCGCATCTGGGAAAAAAAAATATATATATATACACATGTAGAATAAACATTGTTCACACTTGCGACGCGATGAATGGAGGAAAAAGTGAGTAGCCGTGTATACGTAGGGAAATGCTTTTCGTAGGTAGATGTGGATGCATCCATACTGCGCTACGGCGGACTCCTGGGTAAATATTTAACGACTAGCTTCCGGCCGGCGCAAGCGCGCGCATTTGTTTACGCGGTCTCGTGGCCGACCTTAATTATAGATTGTAAACGAGCGTTTATGACTGCCCGTGTCGCCGTCCTCCCTCCGCTCGTCTACTCATGATTTCACGCCCGCGCAGCGCTTGGACGGTATAATAGAAGAGATGAGAATTTTTTATTCGCGATGCTCCCGCGGGTGCTTCCATCCGTCCTGTCTTTGTTACTGCACTGTATTAAGTCGTTTTTGTTTTGCTTTTTATGCTGTCAGAACGTCATGAGAATTCGCTTTTTTAATTTTAATTTTCAAAAAATGTTCATTTTAATTCGGGTTAGCGGATCTTGAATAAAGAGTTTATATTATATTAAAAAAATCAGGTATACTTTAATTTTTCTAATTAGGTACTTTTTATTATAGAATGTTAAGTTAGATGAAGCTACGCTGTCGGTACATTTTGCTTTTTCACCAACACCAACTGCGACTTTATAAATATATGCATTAAATGAAATAAGAAGAATCTTGAAAACATAAGTTGATGAATTATAATAAACAAATATTAAAAGTACTGCCTCTGATAAAATATACGACAGCAAGTCATAAATCGAGTATGACTGAAAATTTAAAGATGATTATAGGTTTTAGTTTAATTATTGTTATTTTGAAACTGTCAACTTTGAAGTGTACTGTTCGTAAATCTAAGAAGAGAATTGATATTAGCATGTCAAAGCGCTAATATAGAATTTAAAAAAGAGAAAAGACAAAGACAGAAAAAAAGAAAAAGGAAAAAGTAAGAATGCAAAACGAGCAGAGAGGCTCCGCAGAAATGCAGCAGCAGCGGCGTGTACCGTTCGACATCTCAGACTAAACAACTGAATAATTTATAACGTTCGGTATGTGCGCGTCTAGCCTCCTCTCGTGGCGAGCCAAGGAAAAAGCCTGACGTCCGGTCAGTCCTTCCGCGCGCTGATTGTAATTTATTCGTTTTTGGCGCGAGACATATAATTTACAGAGCTGTAATAGTTGCGTTACGTTTGAAAATGACCGTAGGCCAAAAAAGAGGTAGACAATGGCCTCGCTCTCGCTGTCTCTCTGTCTTGGGGTAGTCACGAGGACCCTTGACCTCTCTTTCAATGGATCGCGATCGCCTTTTCCTTGCGCCGATGACAATGAGGTCAGCGATATCCGTCGCTTGAGCGCGCGGCTCGCGGCTCGCGCGCGCTTTCGTCACGCGAGAGAGGAGCAACAAGCGCACAGCTGCGCGCACGCGGAGAAACGCGGAGAAACGCGGGACTAATGCAAGCGCCCCCGCCTCATTTCTGGGAGCCACCAAATTATTGCCGGAAACCTACAGCTGCCCTCGCTAATTCTTACCATGATATTTCACTTTTTCTTATCCTCCATTCTTAAAGCTTTGACTGAGGGATGCTGGATGAAATACTCTTATACTAAATAGATCTAATAATCAGGATATAGCCGCTAATATATGTACTTATGTCTTTTCATATTTATAGAATTTATTGCGCGTTATTTTTAAAATTATTCAGACAATTTTAATACTTATACCTGTTTCTGTTTTGATATTCCGTATTTTTCTTTATTCACAGTTACAATTATTATGTAATGTTTTGTTAAATATTAGCATTGCAAATACATGGCAACATTCGTGTTATGTCATTGCAAAGAATGTAAAATCTTTACGCTAAACTACTTATTACATAATAGAGTATAGTAACATATTGTTACTTCATCTTACAAGCTTGGTAGACAATATGTAGTAAGAGATTTCATTAGAGTATGAAATTTGATTTTTAAAAATGTATTTAAAAATAAGGAACTAGAATTTATATGAGAAAGTTTGATGCAGCAGTATAGTAACCATCAGTGGCTTTTCAATCAAGCAAATCAAGATTAATTAATAAATTACTATTACGAATAAGCCAATAAAAGATGTTTGAAACTCGAGGCGTATATAGAAGCAAAAAGAAAATAGCTGAACTAATAATAAAGAAAGAGCGTGGGCTGCAAGAGGCGCGAGTGCGTTCGGTTCGTTTAGGTCATTAGAAGTGCGCGAGACTGATCGGTCGGAGGAGTAAAGGCAGCCGGCGCTGCAGTTTAAAGTCGTCGATTGACGAGTTAGCGGGCACGCGTGCCGCGCTGATTCTGCTCGCTTTAAGCCGGGGCAGCATCCGTCCATTATATTCGATTTCGCTTTGCTGCTGATGGCACTCCTACACGTACTTGTCTGGATTGTTTGGGCGAAAATCACGTAGTTGCCGGAGGCGCGCTCGCGCGATTGTCTACTTTTTCCTGAATCGATAATCGGCTTTCTTCCTTTCCAAGACTGCACTTCCAGTATTAGGCTCGTTTTCTTACTCTTATATTAATTTCGAGTTAGAGCTTGAGTTGTTAGTGGGTCACGGAGATGTTCAATGGCTTCGATCTTTTTTAGAACAAAGACTTGTTGATTTGAGCTTTTTCAAACGGAAGAAAAGACATTTTCTACCATTTTTTATCCTAAGTAGGAGTTGGAAAGTCGCGCAGCTTATATTAACTACTTGTTTTTCTTTTTAATCAACTTAAAGAGCTTATTAAACTTGCTTAGTTATTTTAATTAAATTCCTAAAAATTTGTC
>JAPYZB010007104.1:0-11190 GCA_030522745.1 Eupelmus kiefferi | reverse complement strand
ATGTATCATTTTTCTTGCCAGTTCAAGAAATAATACAAATATTTTAAATTTTCTCAAGTTTGCTTGGAAATACAAATTTCTTCAAATTACAGTCATTGAGTTTATTTCATATCAAAGTATCCGATCAACAAGAGTATCTTATGTTCATAAACTAGCTATCCTAGTTCATCAATATAATCCATTTTTTAATAGTTACAGAAGAGAAAATTTTCTGAAATCTAATGACTTATTTGATAATAAATTGGTTGATTTTAATGGTTTTACATTAAATACAGCATTTGTAGAATACATGTCATTTACCATGGTTAAGAAAAATTATATTTCTAATAATTTATGGGATATAATGGATGGTTATAATGTCGTGATGGCTAAAACTTTAGAAAAGTTTTTAAATTTTACAGTCAATATTACAAGTTTGATTTCAAATAATAAAATTTTGAAAGCATTCAATATTACACGAGCCGACAAAGAAAATGTGATGCTTGCTGGTACAATAGATTTCTATTTAAACCAATACTACAACGTTGGGCCTGATCAAATCCGTGATCATTTAGCGTCAAAATATGACGTACAACCGGGTGTATTTTTATATCCTTCAAGTGATAACGTTATTGTTAAACAATATGCCTTTTACGAATCAAGTATACAATTTTATTTTGTAATTTTGTTAAACATTATTATAATAACGGTTCTCACTGCTAGCTCAACTAAGCTGCTTAAATTTGATACTCAAATTTGGACATTCTACAACATCTTTAGAATTATATTCGGTGGAACAGTGAAATCCTTACCTAAACAAAATGCTGAAAAGATTTTTTTTATGATTTTAGGGATTACATATTACTCTGTTTCAGCAAAATTACTAGAAGGGCTTATTCCGACTTTTTTAAAACAAAAATCTTTTTTAAATTTGCGAACATTGGATGATTTAGTCAAATCTGAAATAATACCTCATATCACTAATAACACGAAAAATCTAGGTCTGCTTAGCGATAATACAGCTTTGCGAAAGCTAATGAGTCAAGCAAATGCATTAAATTTTTATAATGATGTAGACGAGTGTATTTGGCTTTTACTGCATACTAATAACAGGGTTAACGGCTGCGACACCAACTCCATTTATGGTCTTCGAATAGCTAATGAATTTTCAAAAGCAAGAAATTATGAATGGATTGTGACTTACGTTGAAGAACCAATAGCTTGTAGTTGGGTGACTATGTGGCATTCATCTACATCGCCGTATGTAAATCGGTTTAGTAGAATTTTGATGCAGTTGTTTCAATCTGGGCTCTTACGATATTGGAACGATGAAAGTCTGAGGAAGTATGTTTATCAGCATAAGGATATTTTTGGATTTGATGAACGAATCCTGTCACAGTCAACCTTGAATAATAGTTCCAATAACACTAAATTTCAATATTTATCAAATTACCAACTGATTTATTTTTTCGCAATAGGAATATTAATTCCTATTACAACATTTATTTTTGAATTGTTCATTTGGACACTTTATGAAAAATGATTGATATTGAAATAAATTTGTTGATACTCATGATCGAGATGGTGATCGAGATGGCGAGAAGGTGATTTCAATCTCGCATGCCTTTTTTTATCATCGCTTCGCTTGGGTGAAAATATCCACGGGGATAAAATCACTTTCTCATCATACTAATATTGAAATATACTATTATATTATTCTAATGATGCATATATACAAAATTAATAATAAGGCATAATTACCCACCTCTTAATTCCTACAGTTTTAAATTACTATAGTTTGTATTTAATCATTTCAAATATCTTTTCGTAACTGTTAACGTACTGTTAACATACTAAATCTTTGCTAATCGAGGCAAGCAGAAAGGGCATCTACCTGGCTAAGAGTTTTTATTGCATCCCCAAACACTTCCGATGCTCCCAGCAGACACACAAAGGCCTCTTCACGGGAGGCCGATCAGCGAATATATCAGCACCCACAACTACTTAAGAGTTTTTTTTTTATTCAACTATATTTCTTATATAAAGTATATTTTCAGTTATATAAAAACTTAAAATCAGTAATATAATCTAAATTATATTAATCTCCGTTTTATCACTACACTGACAACACTGTATGGCCCTATGTGTGTACTGTTTAAATAAAGTTTCTCAAATAAATTAAATATACATATAATCTATCTCTAATAGTAACTCTTTACAAAACCTGTATTTTCATGATTATAAGTTTTTTCAAAGCTGATGATAAGTCGATAATTAAATTTCGATATTGATTCATAACGTGTGTACTTCAGTTTAATTTCTAACATACAATTTGTGTAATGAAAACTTGAAAAGTTTTTAATTAAGACTTTGAAAAATGGGGGGGGGGGTCCGTTCATTAGAATGTTTTTTATGTAATGAATATTAATTTAGAAGCTCAATATTCAGAATTGCCTATTTTATTATTTAGAATTAAGAAATAACAAATGTTTATAATTTCGAGCAGTAATTATTAGAATGTCAAATCATTAGAACGAATAAATTTAGAATTTGAAGAATATTTCATACTTTCCGCTTCAAAAATTTAGGTAAGTTTTTTATTAGAATGCTTATATATACGATATAATATTAGTTTCTTTATTGATTCCAAGCTTTTTTGCTTAAAAATGAAAATATTGATTTATTACCATTCTAATTTTTTTTAATTCGAAATCGTGAACATTCTAAAATGCTTAACTTGCATTATTTATTTTCGTTACCTGAATTGTCGAAAATATCAACATTCTAAAGTGAATAAATAAACAATGTTAATATGCACACTATTTATGTGAACATCTAAATATATATCCATTAAATAAAAAACATTCTAATAAACGCCCCCCCCCCCGAAAAATGCATAAAACATATATAGTGTTTCAATTAAATATATTTTTTTATAAAGCTTTTATCACTAAGCTGCACTAACTAGGAGAGGGTCAGAGTTCCGGATCACGGGTTACCTCAAAGTTTGGAATATATTTTTAGATGCGAAGATATGAAGAAACCCAGAATATTAGAGTATTAGTTAGAAGAATTCAAGTTGTGTATATATTCTGGTTCAATTTTAGAAAATTTTGATAAATATACTCTTATAACTTACATAAATAAATTTAGAAAAACTGTAAATTGAATGAAAAATTGTGCAGACAAAATATCCAGTATATATTATTATTTTTACAAGGTTTAAATAGTTTTGAAACAATTGAATTTTTGAAACCTTGTAACTTCTTACCTATTAATTTTTCCTTCTCCGAATTTTGTTGTTTATTTTAAAATTCATTTTCAACCACTTTCAATAATTGTTGAAACTTTTCATATTTTGATCTAAACAGTTGAAATAAAAAGTTCCATAGATTTCTGGGTTTAGGATCTGTGAGTTTAGGATTCATGGTTTTAGATTTCATGGGTTTATAACTAATCGAAATTTATGAGTTTAAGGAATATTAATATTTTTATGAGTTTTTTTTAACTCGATACTTTTTGAGGGAGAGGGTTACGTTTACAATTGCCCCTCCTCTGGAATAAAAATGTTCAAAATATACCGCGTCTAGAAATCTTTAGTATTATAAGAAAAAAATATCAAAAAATTAGTTGCATTTCAAACGTAAATAATGCAATTTGAAATATTTTTGGTGAATGCACATACATACAACACAATCCTTGTAAAAAAAACAGTCAAAATAATAATTAAATTCATTTTAATATAGAAATATATATTTATACAATATTGTATGCATTTATTATTGGTATTTTCGTTTAAAAAAATAAATGATAACTTTAATAACAATACTTCAAGAAACTGTATTACTATTAAAAGCAGGTCGAAAGTAGGTCTGAAATTATTAATATTTTGTGTTAACGATAACAGGTTACGTTTCAGTACAGATAAAATATGCGTATGTAACATAAAGAAACAGAGAGATTAATTGTATCATTATATTACATTACAGCTGCAGTGACGAGGAAATATACTACCTCGATTACATAGCCCTTTTTTGTGCACAGAAAAGGGATGGAAAATCGAGGGCTTTACAGTGTGTATTATTTTTATAAAAATTTACAACAATGCTTTTTACTACGTTTTAATATTTCAATATTTTCAACTTTTTCGAAAGTGTGCAAAATCAAGCTTTACAAACGGAGTAACAAAAACATTTATTTTTGAAATCAATTATTTTTTGCCAAAAACCCAAAATAAATATTCGAAAACAAATGTTATAATAGAAACAAATATTCCTATTAAGAAAAAATAAATTAATTTATTAATCAATAAGAGCTGAATTTCAGCATTATTGAAACTATTATTTAAAATTGTCTGCAGCAACATAAGGTCTTCGGTTGCGAAAATATCCTTGTGCTGAAAAATATACTTCTTCAAGCTTTCATTCTCCCAATATCTTATGAGTCCAGATTCCAACAACCAAGCTAAAATTCTATCAAATCGGTTCATATAAGGCGATGTAGATGAATACCACATAGTTTTCCAGCCAAAAACTATCGGCTCTTTAACAAAACTCAAAATCCATTCATAATTTTTCGCCTTTGTGAACTTATTACTTATAAAACGAGCAACATTTGTCTCAATTTCGCAGCCGTTAATTCTACTTTTAGACTGTAGTAAAAGCGATATACAGCCATCGATTTTGTCATAATTACTTAACGTATGTGCATGTTTACTTAATCGTCGTAAAACAGGATCTTCACTCTCCATACCTACAATTTTAGTGACATTGGTTATGTGGGGTATTATTCCAGATTTAACCAAATCATCTAATGTCTTGAGATTTAAAAAATATTTTTCCATTAAATAACCTTTAATAGTCCCTTCTAGAAGTCTTGCTGAAACAGTATAATATATAATGACTAAACTAAAGAAGAAAAATCTTTCAGCGTTTTTTTGAGGTAAAGATATCACTGTTGCGCCGAATATAATTCTAAAGATATTTAGGGATATCCAAATTTGATTATCAAACTTAAATAATTTAGTTAAGATTGCAATGAAAATTATTATTGCAATTATGTTTAATAAACATATAAAATAAAATAATAAATTTGATTTGTAAAAGCCATGTTGTTTAACAACTAGGTTACCATTCAGAGGATATAAAAATATTCCTGTTTTTACATCGTACTTTGACGCTAAAGAAAAACGTTGCATTTCTGGGTGATGGTGACCGAAAAAATAGAATTGATTAACGTATAAATCAACTGTACCAACCAATGTCACATTTTCTTTGTTTGCTAGCGTAACATTAAATGCTTTCAAAATCTTGTTACTTGAAATTATACTTGTAACGTTGACAGTAAAATTTAAAAATGCTTCTAAAGTTTTAGCTACCGTGACATCTGAGCCTTCCATTATATCCCAGAGATTATTAGAAACATAATTTTTTTTAACCATTACACGATCTAAATACTCCGTAAATGCTACGTTTAGTGTAAAACCATTAAAATTTACCAGTTTATTATTAAATAAGTTATTACTCTTTGAAAATTTCACTTTTTTGTAAGTATTGAAAAATGGATTGTATTGATGGACTAAGATATCTAATTTATCAACATGAGATAAACCCCTTAATCTATTATTATCGTATCGAAGAAATTCAATGACTGTAATATGAAGAAATTTATGTAGCCAAGCAAATTTAAGAAAATCTAAGATGATTATATTTTTTGTTGGACTCGCAAGTAATATGATACATTTTGATCTTGGCATTTTATTAGTATAATTATGTAAAAAGACAATTTGATCAACAAGCTGTTGGGTAAGGTTTTTACTTTGATTTGAATTTATTAAAATAACTTTCAAAACTTCTTGCTGATGGTCTAATTCTAACATATTTTTAATTCCTATTAAGTCTTGATCATCGTGTGGGTATATAACTGCATTTCTATGTAGAATTATTGTCGGAAATTGTTTAGTAATTTCTCTCATGATGAACGTGTGTAAAAAATACTGAGTATATTGAGAATCAGTGATAAACATTACTTCTTTCGAGATATGAATAGCAAAAGTATGTATAAAATCAAATTCCAAATTAGCAATCGTTTTTGGAAAACACGAATATAAATAAAAATACCACAAATTTTTCATAATATTGACCATTTCAAAATAAGAGCGTGTAAAAAATTAAAATGTAACAATGAATTGTTATTATTAATTAAAAATTAACTCTAAAAGAACGGACCTTTGAATTTAATCTTGTATTTCCTTTTATTTTTCGTTTATCCAAATTCTTGAATAGATGCCACCTGAATGAAACTTATTGCATATTAAATTATTCAAGAACAGCTATAGCTGTTGTACGAAGAGAATCGACTATGCAGTGTTTTACAAATTACTAAATTACTAAATTTACAACTCTACCATCATAGAATTCTTAATTTAAGCGTTAATAATAAAAAATTCCTGCACAATTTTTTTCCTGAATAATTTTCAACACAAAAATTTTTCTCACTGTTAAAAAAAAATGGACTATAATATTGAAAAATCTATGAATCAATATTTCAATACATAAGAGTTATTTTTTTAAAGTCTTAAACGTTGGCCTAGTTATTTTGCTTGCTTGTTAAATTTATGAATTTACAAAAACGCTAAAAATTTTAAAATTAGATTTACTTAAGTTTTTTATTTTTAAGATATCGTCAATATTTATAAGATAAAGTAGAAAAAGATTACTTGGAATAGCCTAACAACGCTAGATTTTCTTTATTTGTAAACAAACAGTCATAAAGGCTCGGTAGGAGTATATGATTATCTAATTCAGTAGCTAAAATATTTCAGGATTCTAACGTTGTTATCAATATCATATTTTATTTAAACATCTATACATTCAAATATATATTTTACAATCAACGGAGAAGATTCTACAAAAAACGTGGATTGATGACACAATTTTTCTCCTTAACTTTAACTTTTCTCCTTCATATGCATACCAATTATTGAAGCATCCGCACCTGGCGGATCTACTCTAAGCAGCGGTTGTTTTAAATCAGAGAAGTTAATGGTAGGAAATTAATTAATTAAAAGGTAAGAAATTTAATATTTTAAGGACGAGAATAGTCGAAATTTCGACCCCCAATTTTGTCAGGCACTTTACGTAATAAATACTTTGATTTTATGTTTCAAAGTAGATATCCCCATTCTAAAAAGGTTAATAGAACAGTGAATACAAATAAGTTTTAATAGGATTGTGAGAATAAAAACTGTAGAAAAAGTTTTTTATCTATAAAATAAAAAAATTAATGTTTTCTCTATTTTATTATTTTTAATAATTTTCAACTTTTAGAATATGTAAATTGAATTGAACAATCTTTGATAGATTAACTAAATTATAATAAATCTAACCTTAATATATGTATCAAAAATTAATTATTATTAATAATACAAGAATCTGTGAGGTACTGCTTCCCCTCAAACAGGATACTGAAAATGAAATTTCTTTAAATATGTCAAAAGTGTGCCATCAGTAATACAACTTGTTTATTATTTTTTTTTTTTTTTCAACATTATTTAAGTTAAAGGTTTATTATATGTCATACCTTAAAATACTTAAATTAAAAAGACCATTTAGATTGGCTTATTATGTTTCTTTGCCTCGAATGTCCTTCATTAAAATAATCCAAGCTCAACCAAACAAAAAAAATATCCCTATACAACCCCCCAAAAAAGTCCCGATCAATAATTTTCCCTGACACCCTCTTGATAATTAACAACGTTTTTCGCACCTGCAAGCGCAGATAGCATCGGTTTCCCAACACCAGATCCAGCCCATAAAATCTCGCCTCTCTCCATAACCAAGCCTCGACTAAAAACACACGAAACCATTCGAATCCCGCATAAATCCCCTGCCTCCGCCGCGGAAAAAAAATTCCCTCACACGATTTCTATCGACACAAAAGCCATGATGGGTATAAGCGTTTGCGCAACGGCTCCTGTCTTTGGGCATTTCTCCGGCGTGTGGGCGACGAAAATGCACGAAGACGCGACGAGATTTAAGCGCGCGGCTCTGTTTCCTATATGCGCGTATTACTTATCGTGCGCATCGTTTTCACTTTTCGCGCTCGTGTATACTTGAAGATGTTGCTGTGTGCGCAAGGCGACTCAGTATATTCATTGTTGTGACGAGGTTTTGGAAAAAGCGTGGGAGCTGGTTTACTGGCTGGCTTATTATGCTTTTTTTATTCGCTTTCTAGAAGAGTTGCTGTGTATGCATTGATATTCTTGAATTTACGAGGAAGTAGGCTTTTGGATGTTTTACAATTTTTTAATTATAGAAATCGTCTTGAATTTTTTGGTTTGGTAAGCGATATGAGTCAGGTATTTTTAGAAAGGAAACTGAATAATAATTTTTTACATAAAATTCCAACGTTTGTATTTTTTTTTCTTTTTTTTTTTAATATTTTTAAGCTTACAGGCCTATACATGCAAATCCGCAACTATACTTTATTAAGTAAAAAATAAAGCAAACATTCATCAAAACCTTCTAAACTTTCTTGAATAACGATTTCTTATCAAATACCAGTGCTCCCAAACAATCCACATCAACCACCCAAACATCACCGTCAAAAAAATCATCCTTCCTGAAAACCGCTTTCATTCACCTTGCCAATCAAGTCCGCATCCATCGAATCGCGCGCGTGCAAACATCGAGCGCGCGTGCGCGCCTAGTCCTATACGCTCATTTCCATGGGAGAGCTCAAAGGCCGTTCTCCATTGCAAACACAAACACACACACACGTGCATAATGCCAGGGCTTTCCCGCTCATCGGAGCTGACCCCGCCGCGACCCGAGCGAGTGTATACGTATACACACGCGAGGCTCTTCCGCATTGGAAAGTGCATATATATGTGAGACGGTGCCGTTTATGTGCGGCGTTTGGCTGGGAGAGTTTTTTGAGCGGGTTGTGATTTTGATGGAGGAGTAGTGTTAGGGTTGTGGGTGGGATCGAGTCGGTGATGATGGGTTGGTATTGAGGGTGTGAGGAAGGTGAGGATGATTGATTGTGATCGAAGTAGAGAAAATTTTTATTTTTAAAATTGAGGGAATTGTTAC
The DNA here is from genome assembly GCA_030522745.1 of Eupelmus kiefferi. Lineage (NCBI taxonomy): Eukaryota > Metazoa > Arthropoda > Insecta > Hymenoptera > Eupelmidae > Eupelmus > Eupelmus kiefferi. Next base: position 2,116 of record JAPYZB010007104.1, on the reverse strand, counting down.
ATCAGGGTTATGTAGGGTATTCAGTTGGCCTCAACAATTTTTCAATTATTATTGACAATCTCGAGTAAAGATTTTATGAAATTTTAAAAAATTTCATTTTCTAAAGACATCAATTGCAACACTTACTAAGCTATGCGTAATTGTATTACACACAGAAATTTTTGGATGGAAAAGATGACTTATGCAGAGATCAAACAACACACAGTTCTTAGCAATTTTTTATCTCTTTAAGATTTTTATAAAATAAAATAAAACGATCCACTCTTTACAAGTAGAAGTTGGATATTTAATGAAAAAAATTCGATAATTAAAGCAAAGAGACCCTCTTAAAATAAAATCATAAGAAACAATATAAATAATGCAAAAGCAATAAAATCAGAACACAAACCCAGCCGAAAGCAGCCCAAACCATTCTCCAACAAAACCCTACATCCCGCTCTCCAATCCCCCAATTACCACAATCCGCCGTTCCTCCTTGAAAATTAAATATTAACCACCTCCTGCAACAATCGGCGCCCTTATCATCCTCCTTCGATCTCCCCCTCTAATAGATTCCCGTCACGAATCCTCCCCCCCTCCCCTCACCCATACTTCCAATCCGCGAAAAATCCTCCCCTGAAAAACTGCGGCCTAGCGGTCGTTAAAATCTCCGAACACGCCGATAAATCAGCCTGGCGTGTGTATCCTCGCAACGAGGAAAGTAAAAGCGGGGGAGGTATACACATAGAGGAAACGAAAAGAGCGAGGATCCGCTGCTATACTCGTGACTGGAGAGCCACAGCGACAATGGCCCGAGCGCGTCGTTGTTGGGATATACACAGGCGAAAGACGCAGAGTGAAATCGCGAGCTTGTTTGCAGAGAGGAGCGAGCTTGACTTTTGACTTTGAGAGAGGAGGATGTGTAGGAATCGAGAGTGCTGATTGGGGAGGGCGGCGTTGCAGGAGCTGCTACTGGCTTTTAATAAGCTGACTTGGGTTGGGAGAGATCGGGGGCTTTAATTAGGTGGCGTGGTAAAGCGCGGAGGAGACGTAAAAATTTCTTTGATTTTCGGAGTAGAAAGTTCTTTGGCTCTCGGTAAATTAATCGTAGTGAAGCTTGAGGGCGTCGCGTTCATATGGTTAAACAGATTGCGATCGGTAAAAATCGGCAGCTGCCGTTACGAGGAATAGGGAAAAATTAAGAGCAACCGGTCCCTAAAACATCTAGAAAGTAGCTCCGAATTTATGCAAATCCAGTACCAAAACGCGCCATCATTTAGAACAAATGAACATCCACGATTCGAAAACTCTCGCTAAGCAGACGATCCACAATCACCCGATCGTTGCGCAATCGGCGCTCGTCACGTCCGCGCGCTATAACCGGAACTAGCCTCGCGCGCACGAAATGAAGACGTCCCACGGGGGGACGGAAAGAAGGGAAAAGGATCCGCGATTTGTATCTCAAGTTTCCGATCGATTTTCGCCGGGATCTGATGAATGGCCATTGTTGGATTAAGCTGACTGGTGACCTGCTCGGGGATAATTGAGCTGCGCCCTTGGCTGGGATGTCTTCGCTCTTTGCTTTTGAAAGTGGGAATGTGGCGGAGCGGAGGTAGTGTTTGGGATGTGGTTTGATTAGATTTTTGGGGGTTTTTGGAGATGGAGGGATCAAAGGTTGTTTTGGTCAGTTACAGTGTATGTTACTTTCTTTTCGTGTAATTATAGCTTGCTATACTTATGCTAATACAAAAATACGTTTAGGGTTTTCTGATGAAATATATTATGAATCTATTGTACAGTTTAAAATCTAACTGATTACTATATATTATTACTTTCCATATAAAAATCACTACAAATGCCAATCATTATACATATATTATGTCTTACCTATAGAATATCAAATATTACCAAATACTAGTATTAAACAGTTTCTTATTTATAATTGAACGTTGAACTCCGCGCGTCAACTAGCCCCGCTCTCCCCTATCCATTACAAACATTCTAATACTCTCTTCTTTACTCCTCCCAAACCCGTCTCCACATCTCAATCCCTTCCCTTCTTAAACCCACAATTTCACCTCATACCCATCCGCACCAAACTTACACACATCCCAAACAGCCGTTACAGAGTCACGTA
>JAPYZB010007101.1:0-25533 GCA_030522745.1 Eupelmus kiefferi | reverse complement strand
CTTCGGCTCGTGCTGGCTCGCCTTGACTCGTACTGCAAATTTCACACTCGGTCTAAAAAAGCTCACTTTGCGCCCTTGGTACATAATATACTATTATTCCCGACTCACCTGTAAAGGCCACTTTATTGACCCAGAAAGAGGGTCAAAAGTAGTATTTGATTCCCTATAAAACCGCCTTCCTTCAAATTTACTTTATTTCCATCTAGAAGGGAATAAAGTACTTTACTCCCTAGGGAATAAAGTATTTTATTCCCAGCAAAATTTAAATTTGATATTTAAGAATAATTTGTCATTAAATTTAATTATTTTTACAGTTGAGTCAGAAATAAAACATTATATGTAACTGAGGAACCCTTGATTCGCTCGTGCAGTAAACTCAACTACGGGAATAATCCTCGACTTTATTCCCTTGATGCATAATGCACTATTAAATGAATTCAGACATGCACAGAAAAAAATTTTTGAGGGTGCTCGAATCGTTTTAAATGATTTCAATCAGCTAATCTTATTGTTGAAATTCGAAGAAACTAAATGTGTCACTTTTTATTATAAAACAATGCTTTAATAATACAAAGGATTTCAATAATCATTGTCAGATGTGTGTACACACTTGAATAGATACTAAAAAAATTATTCCGTATAAATTTATTAAGCAAACACTTCATTTTTCCGATTGTTACGTCTTCTTCACTTTTTCTCCCTTGCTTAAGCACACACACACACACACACACACACGCGCGCGCGCGCGCGCGCATGCTCGCACGCACACACACGCACGCACGCACACATACACACATACACGCACGCGCACACACCCGAGCACGTAGATAGAGAGGGCTCTTAGAAAAAAACAATCCTTAAAAGAAATTTTATACGATCAATTAAATTCCTTTCATTTTTTCATATAAAATAGAATATTTCGACAAATATAAATATAAATTTAGTTTTGAAAAAGACTTTAGAAATCTTAGATTTTTTTACCACTTTCCTCAAATAACGAGATAAGAAAAGGTCTCTATTAAAGTGTACAGCACTTAAAGCTCATAATTGTCGAATCCTCGAAGAGTTGAAGCCAGGATATAAAGCTGTAAACGTTGCTTAAACAGTGCCTATCTAGCATTTAATCTTTGGCCGACCCACTTGAAGCGGTCGCTCACGGCTTGTAAATCGGACATCAGGAAAAGTCTTGTGTCGGATATATTAGAATATCCCTTCTGTATGGGATATTAACGTAGCTTTTCGACGTACCCTTCCAGCGTAAGCAAATTTTGTTTTTCCGTTAGTCCGTATAAACAGGTACGCGCCATCCTGGTGCCGATGCTTTAATTAGTTAGACGGGCTTCCGTAACGTTGTCGGCACATTCCCCCGTGGTGGCGCCAGGCAGCAAAAATGACTCATCAAAGGGAAGTATGCAGATCACAGAGTAGGAGAGAAAGCTAGAGAGAGGGAGAGAGAGAGTAGAGCTTGCGTGAGAAAGCCAGGCGAAAAGTCAGCGAGCAAAAGGGAGAAGAAGGAACATTGCATCCATCGAGCGCAATTATTTTGCTCGTGCTCTAACTCACACGGGTATATTGTCCGCTGTGCAGGTTCGCGCGCCGACGGATTTAACATAGGCCTACTCTTTCAAACGCATAAAGCACGAGCAGTATTCAAGATGGCGCCCGCTTGAAGGCGGCTTCGAGTGGGCTGTGTACGCGGGCGCGCGCGCGCGCTAAAAGGAGGAAAAGGCTGCCCGGCGGCGGCGCGTACTTGCGAATCGATCTGCGCGAAGCGGCCCCCACCCCCACCAGTTACCGCCGCCGAATTGTTACGTCACTAGGTCACCCCCTTTCGATACCGTTACTAGCGGCTGCCTCTCTCTCTCTCTCACACAAACACACACACACACGCACATACTCCCTCTATGTATGTATGTGCGCGCGTGCGTGTGTGAGTATTTGTGTATGCATGTGTATGTGTATCGATACGTGGTAAAAATGTGTAGGCGCGTGCGGTTTGACGTTGAGAGAGGAAGATTTTTTTGGTCTTCTCGTTTTCCTGAGAGCAGAGGGCTAACGGTTTGCTTAGGTAACGCATCTTATATTACTTTACTAATGAGGTTTAATCTATGGAAGATTGCTGCTAGGATTTAGTCGTCGATATTATCGTATGCCTCTTACATTAGGTATAACTAATGATACATCGTAATTTTCAAGTAGTCAAAAAGACTTGTTGACTAAATTTTTACAAAAACTAGCTTGTTTTTCGTGTTTTGAGTAAGTAAATTTGGTTAAAATGTGTCTGTATACCGACATAATTAACGTCATGAAAAATGTATATACACACGCGCGTCTGTATGGTAAAAAGTAACATTTTCATTGTGTGAGCACAACGGCAAACAAATGTGCGAAAAGGAGCTCTCACGTTTTTAAATGCAAAAAAATTTTCTAGCGGTAAACGAGCCTCGGGATCAAATCGATATATGCTCCACTGTAGCAGCTCCAACCTTTCCTTTTCCCTCTGCGCAGAGTGTTGCTCTCCATAAATCTTGGCACCTCCAAAAGAAGATCATCTCTCTACGCGCAGGAATTATATTCGGTAACGCGCATAGATTCGAGAAAAAGGGAAAAGAAAAATTGGTCACAAAAACGAAACGTGTATGTTCGTCCCCTCGGGCAGCTAACTAAAATAAAAAAGCTCAAACAGCAAAAGCGATCCATACATATAGGGAGCTGCGAAAGAAAGCGAGCGAGTAGGAAAGAGAGAGGAAAACGTGTATCTTCCTCACATACATCTGCCGGCATCAGCCGCGGCGACTAAGACTGAGTCAGGAATTTTCAAGGGCTCATATAGCCCTCACCCCCCCCCCACCCTTCTTCTACTTGTTTGCCTTTCATCTGCGTGTTCGCGTCTAAGACGGAGGAGCACCGAGCACAAAATACTGGCTACCCTCCTCCTTCTCCTCCCTCGTTTTAACCAGAAATGAAAATGGGAAATTTACTCTGGGCTGGCTCGACGGCCGCTCGAAGGGAAGGGCGCAAGCCGGAGGGGTGCTATGCCAGCTGCCGCCCAGAGAGGGGGTAGGCGGGAGAGCGCCTATGACGTCACGATCCGCACGGTGACCTTTGCCTTTTTCCTCCTCCTCCTCCTCCTTCTGCCTTTCCCCCCCCCCCCCCCCCCCTCTCTCTCTCTCTCTCTCTCTCTCTCTCTCTCTCTCTCTCTCTCTCCTTCTCTCTCTCTCTCTCTCTCTCACCCTCGCTCGCTCCTTTTATCGCTCGGTACACGAGCTCTTACAGCGCATCATTCCTGATTTCTGCGCGCTGCTGCTTTGCTCTGCTCCACCCCCTACATGTGTGTATATTGCCAACCCCTTCTTCGCTCTACTTACGGCCTTTCTCGGGTGTGTTCATCCGTGTGTAGATATATAAGGCGCGGTCGACACACTCTCTATCTCTCTCCTTTCTCTCTCATCCTGTTTTTACACGGGACATGCTTTTTTCTGCTTTGCTCGCTGATTTTTAGGTTATGGCTATTTCTTAAGGCTTTAAAGAAAGGGAATAGTTTTCGAACTAAGAGTAGAGTAAAGACCATGATTAATTTTCTGAACTGAATGAATAAAGAGAACAGTTTTTAGATAATATTCATTTTTACTAAAGGAAAAAGCTCTATATTAAACAGATGATTGAAAGTAGGTGTAATAATTAAGTAGTAAAAAACTTTGTTACTAGAATAAACGCTATATTTATTTTAGGTTGCTCTATAACAAAGAATCTAGAGCTGTTTTTAAAAATAAACACATTGATGTAAATCTACACTTGACTATACAGTACAAGAATAACTATAAGTACTGACTAAACAAATGTACAACAACTTGTTTAACTATTTTATAAAGATATCAATAAATTTATCTTAGATTAGTTCATAAGTAACTATTCATTTTTTATAATAAAGTAATTTAATATATTCCTTTCAGTTGCCAATGCATTTCCATAATAATGTTGTATTAATGAATTTATGAGATAATAAATATGGCTAGTGAAATTTAATACCGTTACAGGATGACTTATAAATAACTTTTATTTTATTAAGGCACATGAATAAACAAATAGCCAATTCAATAATTAAATGATTTTAAACAATTGCAATTTCTAAGGAGCTTTGAAATTCCTTAAGCAAATTGAGCAATAAATGATTATTCTCTATACATAATTCATCTTTTCCCACATATAATAAAGTCTGCGGATTCTCGATTTGGCTCAGCAAAACTGAAAATTTTTGCATCTACTAACGCAGCAGATGGTGCTAGCATTAACAGCTTAAAAGCTCAAAAACAAAATGTCTAAAATTAAGTCCATCTCGCATACAGCAAAAATGAATGAGCAAGCAAGGCAATCTAAAAATGCAAATGGCGACCAAGAGTCTCAGAATCGGTCGAGCTCACGACGGGCGTCTTAATTAATTATCGTACGAGCTTTGTTCGTAAAGCGAGAAAATGATCTTTTCAATTTAACGCAAGGCTCTGTTCTTTTCTGCTCTTTTTTTTGCTTTTTTTTCTTGCAGACCCCTGCTAGCAGCTGCGTGTGCTGTTTTACGAGTATCGTTCGTTGATGTATAAAGCGACGTATTATAGTCGGGTGCGGGGTGGGCAAAACTTTCGCTGGTTCTCTGTCGTTCGATCGTGTAATTACCAAGAGAGCTGATTCTTTTGATGGAATTAGCCAACGGGCGAGTTTTAGTGTTTTTTCATGACTCTTTTGCGCTTGCACTCGCAGCAGCTATATTGGACTTGAAGGAAGGTTTGAGGAAACACTAGTTAAAAGCAAAAATATTATGCTATTAAAGTTAAAAGTTAAGAAGAAAAAAATTAATTTATAAAAGTTCCAACTTTAAAAATATTATTAATCATCCGACGAAATCGTTTACTATATCCAACATTAATGAACGCCAGGCACTCAACAATTCTCGTAGTTCCATTTATAATTACTCGCTGCTCGGCGAAGTAAAGAAGTCTTTTGCAAGTCCAGCAATATTAGTCCGTATCGCGGAGCTAGAGTTCAAGCCTCAAGGTGTAAAGCCGCCTCGGAGTGCTTGCGCACACGTGAAAAAGCGCTCCTTTTAAAAACGGAAAAATGAGCTTATAGATCGTGAAAGCAACGCGACCACGCTACATAGTAAAGTTAATAAAAAAGCACTTAACGATTGCGCGCTCTTGGTTTTTTAACACTTACGTCACCTCCACAGGAGCTTATCGCGATGCTTCCTTAAGTTCGTTTATAATTCGTCAGAGTCAATTTTGTCAAGTTTTCAGATGATACTCACTTGATACGGTGTAGATCAATAAGAACAGAGAGAGAGAGAGAGAGAGAGAGAGAGAGAGAGAGAGAGAGAGAGAGAGAAAAAACAAAGTCGATCTTTTTTAGACAGACCAGTTAGAGAAGATTTGAACAGTACTATGTTGATTTGATGCTTGCGCTTTGTCATAATTCTACTTGGGTTTTTCCGGATTTCCATCAGTACCAAGATAGATTTATCTAGTTTTAGAAAAATAATACTTTTCTTAAAAATGATTCGCTTTTGATTATAAAAATAAAATAATTTATTTTAATTGTCAAGTTTTATTTCTACATTAAATAGTAGAAATCGGATCGTTACGATATCTTTGATAAATTAAGTAAAAATATATAACAAAATATTATGAAAACGATGTCAAATTAAGCAAAATAACGGTATTGAAAATATAACAAAAAGCTTTCATAAATATCGACTAGATTCGGAGATAAGAAGGGATCTTTGATAAATTAAGTCAAAATATCGTAAAAAATATCGTAAAACCCTCTGAAATAACGGCTAGTTTCTGAGATAAAAAAATTCTACACACGACGCCGGCTAAATATTTTTATATTGTAAATAAAAATGACCCACATGCGCATATTCACTCAAATTATTAACGACATTGTTGGTTACGTCATATTCACAGTTTATATTTGCAAAACCCAATTCATGACCTAATCTACCATTATATTCTATTATTTGTAAGCGAACAATCAAAACTCTCGCATCAAAATCATAGCTAAATCCTGCCTTTTAGATTATTGTCAACTCTGCCTTTGTTTCTTTCTTGAGCAAATAAAAGTTAAGGGTGGATCATTAAAGAGTTACTTTTGCTAGCCACTTTTCAGACGCAATTTTCGATTGGCAGAATGAAACAAGGCAAGCGAGAGAGAAAGAAAGTGAGAGGAGGGACGGAGAGAAAGAGAGAGAGAGAGAGAGAGAGAGAGAGAGAGTCGCGTGACTTGCGAAACTAAATTTCCAGCTACCTGCCTATCTATATAATGCTATTGTCGCCCGTGACTTTGCCTCTAATAACATTCAAATCAGATAAATATCTAAAAAAATCTTCAGCCCAGGTGAGTACTATTTTACTATTTGTTGCTGTGTGGCGATTATTGGTATAGAGAAGCTAGATTACTTTTACTCGGTGAAGAAGATACGCGTGCCCTTGCTTGTGTTGAAGGTTTTAAAGAAATTAAAAAAAAAAAAAAATGGTTGAGTTTCTGAGGTTTAATCTAGACTGAACGAGGTAATAACTGGCAAAGAGCTCTTGGACGAAAAAAGATGCCCATTAGGATAATTTTGTTTATAATCTACTTAAGTTAAACTTTTTATTAATTAGTGTGGCATTTGTAAGATTAATACAGGGGGATGTTCGATTTTTTTAATTCACCTCCTCCTCCCCCTCATACATTAACACATAAGTATACAATATTATCTTTTTAATTTTTTTACACAACACTAGATGTAAATAGAAATTTTTTTTAATAAAATTCAAACATTCAAAAAATATTGCATAAATAAAAATTTTTATTAGAAAATATTTTTAATGTGTACATTTTGTAAACATTAGTAATTTTAATTGTGGTATCCATAAATATATATGTGTGAGTACACACACACACACACACACATACACACACACACACACACATATATATATACGTTTAAGATTAGTTTCCGGTAACTATTTATATATATATCTGTTGATTTTCCCAGAACTTGTCAAACTTTTTAGGCATTCCTAGAAAGCCTATATATATCGTACCACTTTCCAGACACTTAAAGTAACACATTCATCCTTTGTTTTATAGTTATATTAAGATTTTTACGATTCTACCCCCTCCCCCCACTCCTGCCATACCCTCCTGAATATTTGTAAAAGTAACATAAAATTTATATTAAGAAAATCTTATTTTTAATGTTATAATTCCACCACTTTTAATTTTTACGTTATTTTATCTTGATTATACGTTATTTTATGATATTTTGCAATATTATAACTTAATTTATTGATATGACCCTCTATTTCTAAAATTAGCCGTTATTTTGAAGAGTTTAACGTTATGTTTTTTACTTATAAAGGAGAAAGCTCCACAATAAAACAGAAGAATCAAAATTCTGAAATAATTTAAAATTATTATATGGTAAGATAAAAGTTATCCAGGGATATAAAAAAATTATCTTGTAAATTTAATAAGTAACAATTCCTAAAAATATTTTAGCAACATTAAATCAAGATACATAATTTAAAAGAACTTGATAAATAACGTTAAAATGCAAAAAATAACTTAAAAATTTGTATACTAACGAATAATAAGAGAGATAAGGGATACCTAGGGTTGTGTATAATTTATTTTGTAGACGAAACAAGTAAAAATATCGTATAATATTGTGAAAATAACGTTAAATTAAAAAAAATAACGTAAAAATCAACGGCTTCTCATGATTAGGATGTATTCCAGAAACTCATTCAAAACGAATTAAAGATTAAAAAAAAAAATTGACTTGAATGATGTAGAGATTTGAAAAGTAAATCAGTGTTAGATTAATTTTCTGAGTCACATTGTTAATAAAATGAAGTTCTATTTATGTTATTCTTATTAAATCGAGCTCATTATGTTGCGTGTTATCACTTAAAAACTTATAAATACGAGTCACAGATGACCTTTTTTGTCTGTAGATAGAAATTATTACAGAAAAATGTTAAAATTGATATCGTTCATAACATTGTTTTGAACTAAATAGATTGCACACAAGCTACTTTCAGAACTTCATTGTACACAAGGGAAGATTATTCATTAGAATAAATAAAATGAAATTTTACTAAAATTATATTAATTACATCGATAATTTAATTGTGCAGAAAGCTCTTTTGACCTTGAGTAGCAAACTTCAATAAAATAATGAAATATTGAATCTTCGCTTTAAAAACTCAATTTTAATTAATAAAATCTTGAGGACTCTTAACTGAAATTTTCCATTGTGATTAATAAAAAAAAAAAAATAAACAAATAAATAAATAAACAAAAAAGCAAGAAATTTACATGACTTAATCATATGCTCAGTCTTGAAATTATTAAATTTTTTTAAAGCACCTGCCCAGTTTTGCAGTTGTGGTTAAAAAACAAAAGTTTCTAACTGAAAAAGTGCGTCAAGATAGGATAACGGTCAATTGGGATGGGCGTACACCTCTTGAGGCTAGCGAGTTGCGCATACACAGCAAAGAAGAGAGAGCTTTTGCCGTAAGGCTTCGCGCGCGCTGAGGTCTTTACTCTTTACACTTGGTCTCCCCCTTTAACGCAGCGTCACGCACGCGGGGGCCTTATGGGGCTTCCTCCTCCCAGAGAGCCTGTGTGGCGATGGAGCTTGGATAATAGAGAGGGTGGCCTGCCAACGAGCGCTAGTCGCGAAATGGTCTCGAACACGCGATATACCAGTAGCGAAGAATTACACGCTATCGATAAAAAGAGAGGAGAGAATATGTGAGCGACAGCAAAGGGAAAATACCATCCTAGGCTTTCCCTCTGCTTATAGCCCCGTTTCCTCCTCTGGCTTCCTCTCTTCAAAGACAGGCAGATGCCCAGTCAATTGGAAATTGATTTGTTTGTTTGTTTTGCCTGATATAAGTCTGCACGAGTATGTATTTGTGCGCGTGTGTGTGAGGTTGCTATGCTTTTTTGCTCCTCGGGATGCGTAATTTGATGGATGGTACCCGGGCGGAGTGAGTCACGACGAGAAAGGGGGCTGCCTGTCAAGTTTTAGTGGCTGCGGCATTAAATTCACCATTATGCGAGCTGTTCATATACTATAAACTTTTTATCTTCTTCTGATAAAAATTAGCAATAAAAAATTGCATTCTATAGATCTCCAAGAGCCTTTAAATTTTACTAAGTCTATATTTTAAATATTTTTTTTAATTTTGTTTTATATGTCAAAAAAGGCGAAGCAAGAGTCTGTTTATGTAAATATGCAGAAGAATACAGAAATTATCCCAAGTAAAATTTTTATTAGTTCGACTTAACTGTTTGCATTTAGTTACGTCTTAGTAGGATTTAAATAAGCCTAACATTTAACTAAGGCCTAACTAATTACGAAAATTGTATAATAATTTGGTTTGCTCAGGTTGTAAATATCACTAATGAATTTTCTGTTAAACTCGTTTGTTTAAAAAAACAGAACAATATTTAAAGATTTGAGACCTTATGTTTAAAAAAGTGATGGCATTATATTGTTGGAACTAAACTTGTCGACTAGATTTATCGAAAAACTTCGCGCACTTTAAACTGTATTATAAACCTTTCATATAAAGAAAAGATAAATAATTTCGTAATATATTTATTCCTGTAATACTATAATTTCTTATAAATTAGAGAAACTAACCAGCATTATTAAAATATCTTTATACGTCAGTACATTTAAAAGAATTTTCTTACTCTTGAAGATCGAATTAGCCGTAATTTTAGAATCATCAAATTTTAGAATTTTAGAAAGAAAATTAAGAATCTAGCCAGATATGCTAAACTATATAATATATTTAAATTCTCGTTAATTATCTATCAGAGTTTCTTCCGTGCTGCACAGCAGATTTTATTTGCAGTCGTCTGCATAATAAAATGAAGTCATTGTAATTCAATAATAATTTCTTAATTTGAATTCACCTTACAATATAAAATAAATATTTCGCATTTATATTTTGTTTTTATTTAAAACACATTATTATACTTTTAATATTTTATATAAAAATTCTTACTATGAACACATATGTAAAAAGTGCCATAATTTTTTTTATTCCCGACCCACCTGTAAAAGCCACTTTATTATGAAAGTAGCACTTGATTCCCTATAAAACGGTTTCCCCTCAAATTTACTTTATTCCCTGTTTGACAACGTGTGCGGTGGATTTAAAAATATGATTTTCATGCAATTCTAATTTTTAAATTAAAAAGTGGCTTTACAGATGAGTCGGAAATAAAACATTATAAGCAACTCGGGAATAAAGTCGATCATTTCCTCACCCGCGGGAATAATCCTCGACTTTATTCCCTTGGTGCATAATGTACTATAAAATACGAAAATAATTAAGAAATTAATATTTAAAATCCGTGAACCCTGATTGTTACCGAGCTTTTCACTTTAACGTGTTAATCAAATGGAGACATGATTAATTAATATTTATTTTGGCAATATTTGAAGTATTGAAACTATATATATTGTTGCATAAAAATAAAAGAAAATGTTTTATTAAAGGCTCGATAACTAGTATACAATTCCTTTAAAGTATGTTTGCTTATAAAAAATTTGTTTTGTCAATAGAGCGCACAAGCGTTAATCTAATTAGTTATTTGAGAAAGGCCATTACAGTAGCGAACAGATTAATTTGATTCGTTCTAAAAATATGAAAACGTCGCTTGAGGTAGAAGGCAATGTTAGGTCAGTTGAAAGTAAATTTTCGATAAAATAATGATTGATGGGCCCCCGTAAATTATCGAATACATTATTGTGACGCTCCATACACACCCTCTCACATATATATACACACAAATGCGTTAGTATGACACATATACACACACCCACACACGTAGATACACTCTCTAAGTATTTAATAACACGCAGTCGAGGAAATTTCTGCATTAATTAACATTGTTTAAATGGAAGTTCGTTAGGCGCGAACTCGAAATTATAGCTAAGCTTAAAAAAGTAATCTACATAATAGACAAATAAATTGTTTCAGGAATTTAAAAATAAAAATAAAATAGATTATGTTATACACTTAGCTATGTTTTATTGACTAGAGGAATAGAAAAAGAATTCTTACATGTCTCATAAATGTTCTTTCTTGATTAACGAAATAAACGTTGCTCAAAAAAAAATTAAATGAGTCAATAGATCCGCGAATCACTTTCAAATCTACTGTTACCACTCGATCTATCAGCAGATGTTAGAAAGAAGGAAAAATAATAGTTTCACGTTATGCTTAATAACTTAGCTAAATACATCTAAACATTGAGAGAGAGAGAGAGAGAGAGAGAGAGAGAGAGAGAGAGAGAGAGAGCGCGAGATAGATAGATGCGAGAAATCGATAGATCACATGCCCCGCACTCGCTACAATCGTCACCGTGGGATGCGCTTTGCCCCTTGCATACATTGATAGACAGAGAGAGAGAGAGATTGATTTTGATTTATTTAATATAAACAACTAAGGACGAGAGAGAGAGAGAGAGAGAGAGAGAGAGAGAGAGAGAGAGAGAGAAAGAGGGAGAGGAGAGAGGTTATTCTGGCGCCTTAATTAAGTATTCGCATTATGATTGAACTGTTGGAAAAATCATTAATGCAATTGAAGTGTATGTATACATATACATATAGAATGGGCAAGAGCTCGTCGGCGGTCTCTAAAGCTTATTTCTCTCTGTCGGTGTGGTGTCGCGGCACGTTAATCACCTAAATCGATCCCGTTTATTGGCCTAGAATCTATATGTGCGCCCTGCTCGTTCGTGCACAGGCTAGGAGAGCAAGCGCGACCGAGGAAAAACAGGTCGCAAGCGCGAGAGCGCGATTTTCTTTTATATATATATATATAAATATATATACATATACCGCTGCTGCAGCCTATACTATACCTAAATATATTAAGAACAAGTTGCTTATATTCTCAATTCTTTTTTGAGCATATAACGGATCCCATGTATGCATGTATTAGCTACCATTATCTGTTTTTTCATGTTTTTTTAATTAAACAATTTTTGAGAGAATAGGTTGATAAAATACCACGTTGCCTGTAACCTTAAAGTATTGAGTATACTTTGGGTATATTTTTAAAGCTAGATGTACTTCTTTATTGACCCTTGCAGAACTGATGTACATCGCAATGTACGTTGTAAAATGAAAAATTATTATAGTTTTGTTACAAGTTTTGCAAATTATAATTCTTATACGTGTAAGTTATTGTATTTAATGTTACAGTTTACTTTAGTGAATGTAAAAATATATATCTTTAAAAATATGGTAATATTTTAAATTAAATTAAAAAATTTTTTGTTTACATAGTGAAATTTTATTTATATTTAGGATATAACCAGTTCAAGAAATCTTAAATTAAAATTATACAATACTTAGAAAAAATAGACAAAAATAAAAACTCTTTCATGTACGTGTTACTTTCATACTTCCCCGGGATTTTGGCACATTCACATTTTTAATTAATTTATGAAAGCTCTTTTAGGCAACTGTATAATTATTAAATAATATCGATAAATTAATGTTGAGAGATTTAAATGGGACAAAATGTTGAGATGTAAATAATAATAGTAATTCATTTTATATAAATGCATTATAATTTTAAAAATCAACTTAATTTGGCTTCTTTTTCTTCCTTTTTCCACTGCCCTTAAAGATCAAATAAATAAAATAATAATTTAAAAGTAATTACAGCTACGGAGGCTATAAAACTAATAACAATAGAATTAATATGTGACATTTTTATATACTTGTCTCTACAAGTATAAAAGTAAGTACACCAAATGCGAAAGCTTTATATTCATCACATAATAATTCTTTATGAAATGGTATTTGTTTTTACAAACTTGCAAATTAATGCGATCATCTATAAATGTTTAAACACGTAACCATAAATTTTTAAAATCAAGATTTAAAAATATTCTTTAGCTTCTTACTGAATCGTGACGTTTATTTTAATACGGTATAAAGTTAAAGTAACAAAAAATACTGCAAGTGTTATGAAGAAATTAAGACTTTTAACCGTAATTTATAGTTATTTACAAACTATAATGAATTCTTTATATATAAAATTATAATCAGCATTTAACAACCTGAAAATCCTCTCTCTAAATGCAGCAAACATTTGTTTCATTAGTGCAGCAAAATAGTTAAAAATAGAATCGGTATTAAATCGAGCAAGCAATCTACAAATTGCTACATATAAGAAAAGGAAAAATCAGGAAAAAAAGGAAAAATTGACTTATAAGAAGAGTGTAACGATCGATCAAGGCGGCGACTGTGTGCGACTGATGCGTGTGTTGGTCGCGCTATTTACGTGCACCCTACATAAAAGCGGTATTCGTAATTACAATTCCGACATTCTCGCACTTTGAAAATAGCTCTTACCGTCAGCTCGCCGTGCGTGCTCGCGACCGCCAAGCGGGCAGAGCGGCAATAGTAGCAGCCATAATTCGAGACAGCCGCCGAGCGCCGAGCAAACGTTTTATAACGATGAGCTAATCATACCATTACACAATTCAAGGGCGGTTTAAGGGGAAGCACCTCAAATTTTTTATAAAATTTTCTAATTCTCTGCTTAGTACGAAAGTTAATTAAATTATCGTCAAATTAAAAAAAAGTGTTCAACAACATTCAGAATAGATTTTTTGACTTTGGTACAATCGGAATACAATCTACTTTAAGTATAACAATATCGAGCAATGGATTTACATTGTGAAATTGTAAAAATTACAGCACCTACGATTTTGTAATAGTAGATTATATTTCGTTCCTCAAATTCTTCTATAATAAATTATTTACGTTTAAACTAGAAGCAATTTTTCTTAGTCTACAAAAAAATGACCTCTAATCGAGATAGTGGTTCAAATTTGTAAATACTTTTGCCTAAAAAAGTTCTTTTTGGAACATGCCGGCTTAAAGTGACGTCTTTATTCTCGATCAGCCGAGAATAAAGTACTGCCTAGGGGCTCGGGTCGAAAACACGCCGATCGCGTATGCATTGAACGCTTTTTTCTCAGGTAAATCGAGCAGTATTTTATTTCGGATATTGACAAAAAGACCCCCTTTTTCGCCGGGGTATTGTAAAACGTCGTATATTGCACTCGTGAGTAAAACTCTTCGCTCGGGCGCAACTCACACGCAGGGAGCCTACTTGATCCCCTCGGTGCATTATATACTATTTTCAATAAAATCAAAATTTTTTAATCAAAGAGTTTGGACTTTCCTTGTCAGTCTATAAATTATATATTTTTTAAAATAAAATAAAACTATCGGTAATTATTCGTTAAATAATGTAGATGTTTAAGAATTTAAAATATCTTTATTCTCACCTTAACGATAATGTTACTCATTTCCCCGAAAAAGCAGGTATGTAAAGTGGCATATTATTTCCATCTAGAGAAGGATGGAAATAATGGATCATAATTTCCCACCGCCATCATTATTTCCCTGCTAGCATTGTTATTAGAAAAAATTAAAAAGTTATGGAAAAAATAAAATAAAAACCAATAAGTGGCCACAATTATTAAGGTGAGAATAAAGTACTATATGCACCTCGAGAGTAAAGTCAATTATTGAAGATCCCTTGGGAATATATGCTACTTTCCTCCCTTGGTGCATACTGTACTATTATTTTACTTTTTTTTTTATTTTACTTTTTGATTGTTTATAACAAATGTATGAAGCATTTTTTTGAGAAATTAAAAGTGAACGCAATACTTTTTTGACTCTGTTGAAGAGATTTTATCGAAGAATTTTTGATTGTTCAAGAATGATCATAGTTGATTTTTACAACCCATTTGTTTGATAAATATTAATAACTCTTGTAAACATGAAAAAATTCAAATAAACATTTTAAAGTAAATAAACTCATGAATTCATAAAAAATAGAAGTACCCTGTTAGAAATTTATCTATTTGAAATAGTTTAAAGCTAAAAAAAGCATTGAATCCATTTTTACTAGAGATTATATAGTCATTATATGAAATAACTTTTACTAGCGTAGTGCAAAATTTTTCTAAATCAAGTCCAAAAATAACCGATAAATAAAAAAGAAAACAACTTTTAGAAGACAATAAGCCAGAGTGAATTCATTACTCGCATAAGCTTCGGGGAAAAGCTAGCTGAAAGCCGTCATAGTCTATATAACGGCGGAACTTTACACGTGCTAGCTTGTGGCGCAATTACGTAATTAACATATATTAAAAATAAACGCGGCGGTTCTCGTGAACGGTATGGTAAAGCCTCTCCAGCTCTTTTACAAGCTTTCAAGAGGGAGAAGGGAGGGGGGGGGAGGAAAAAGTAGCTCGCTAACGAAAAACGCGAGCGCTCGCGCGAGAAAAAGGGAGGGGAGAAGGGAAGGGAGAGAGAAAGAGAGAGAAACAATGCGAAGCGCCTCTAATAATAGTTTGAGTGAGGCAGGCAAAAATCCTCCGGCTGCGTCGGTGACGCGTAGGCTCGCTTGTTCTCGGACGAGGCCAGCTTAAACTGGAATCTTCGGGATTCGAATGGTTCTCGCGCGCCGGCGAAGCTGACGCCCAAGCGAGACCGAGATAGCACGCGAGTTTTCGTGGGAATTCCCCTGATACGAGCACAAGCGTAGGCAGAAAAAAAAGAAAAAAAAAATAAAATTAGCGCTAGCGAGCAACGTTTTAATTGCTGCAATTGGCCGCTGAGTCGTGAGCGATCTGCGTTTATGTGCGAGACGAGAGCGGATGTATGCGCAATGAGAAAAACGCAGAGTGTCTCGCGGAAATGCTAAGCGAGAGCGGCGAGTTTAATTGTTTGAGTAAGCGTTGCTAACTTGTCGCAGTCAGCGTCGCTGCTAACTTTCAACTTGGCTGGTTTCGTACTTTTGTGTGTGTGCACCTCTCTTGACGAGCCTGTAGCTGGGCTTTTAGGACAAACTGCACGCTTAACCGGAAAATTGCAAGATTGAATAAACTCGGCACCGAACGACAGCTGGTTTTCAATGATGAATTCGCGATTGCCGCTCAAGTCAGTTATGTAGCCACTATAATGAGCTCTTTTAGCAGAAATCTCGGTGTTATCTTAGTTTTTGTTTTATTCTTGATAAGTGATAGAGATAAGAAGAATCAATAGGAAAGTGGATTTAAAAATTAATTAGTCGAAAAGAATAGAGAATAGCTAGTTTCGAGAATAAAGAAGGAAGCGATTGTCGAAAAAGCAAAAAAGTAAGCGCGCGAGTAAAGAAAATAGCTCGTGACATGTTGATAAAAGCTTGGCTGCTCCTCCCCTGATCCTCGAGCGCGGCAAACCACGCCCCTGCGTCATCGCGTCGGGCAGGATTCAACACGGGTTAAAGCGCGCCTCTCCGCTGGCGCACTAGCCAGTGTCACCCTAGTCCCCCTTCCTCGCTCTCAGGTCAAGCCATTCGAAAGGATTAGCGCGAATCGAATTTTCAGCCAGCCCTCACTATCTGTGTATACACTGTCTATATATATATATATATATATATGCATATCGCAAATAGGCTAATCGCTAATCGGCCGCTGGCGTCGCTGACTGGGACGACGGCGCGCGCGCGCTTCGACATCGGAAATCACTCTTTAAGCCCTTCTCCTTCTTCAGCGACGGCAGCAGCAGCAGCAGCCCCATCTCAAATTGTACTAAGTGGATTAAACTCTCCTTCGAGGAGTAGCCGACTAGCTGACTAGCTCGTATACACACTCTATCTGCGCGAAGCGTCTGTAACGCTATACGCCTCGTATTAGTCCTGTCAATATATACACGCCCAATCTAGCCACAGCTTAAATCTGTTTGCGTGATTCTACTTGAAACTTGAGATTAGCCAACGCAACTCTAAGCAAGGGACAGACTTTTTTCACTATTCCGACATTTTAATCGCTAGGATCGTCTTAAGGACGTACTGACAAAACTTGGCCATCGATGCGCCGCTCGCAAAGGATATAATTTAATCAAATGACAATTTCCCCCTTACTACTTGGCACAAAGCAATCGCCCTAATTGCCATCAACATTTTATTTAAATTATCGATCCATCATGATACATTATTCTTAAATACTAAATATTAAATATTTTTATTGAAATCTCTAATTTCTTTCAACTTTATTATCATGATCGCTCTCCAAAGACAAAACTCCTAACATCTGTAGAAATGCATAGAAACACTAGCTACTATACATTTATTTTATTTATGAATAATAAATAAATAATATTTATTTTATTTATATTACTAGTAAAATAATGATAACAATTATTGAATTGTTGCTCATAAATTTAAACAACAATATTCATCATGTTGAGATAGTGAAATAGAAGTAGTTGAAATAATGAAAGTGAATATCATTAATTATTTTCGTGAACAATGTTTTGCATTTTATAATTTCACCGCATTTATCAATGATAAATTTGTAATTATTACATTGTCGTTATAAAATTGTGATGTTATACCTTAATATTAAAAGAATTATAAACATGATTGTAAAACTCCAAAAAAGAATCAAGATCGCGTGACCATTTCTTTCATTCTTATAAATTTTAACAACGGTTATTAGAAGTATGTCAAGAGAAATAATAAATATTATTATAATGATATAATATTTTTATTTTTGTCTCAAGATGGAACGATTCATAAACCGAATTGTGACGTAAAACTTTTGACTCACAATCGATTATAATTAATTGATGAAAATGACAACCGAATAAGTCCTAGATTTAAGTTTAAATAATAGAGCTATATAAGAGCGCTTATATTAGTATATTCAAAGAAAATTATAAAGAAGATTACCATTCACATTATAACAATCTATAGTAAAGTAAATTACTCACATATATACACACACTAACCGTATAGTAATGCTAATGTGTTGTTTAATAATTTTAAAACTTATTGCTGAGTTGGCATAATGAATATGGACTAGAAAATAGTAGTATACAAACAGTTTTATGGGATAAGATGCTTACTGTAAAAAAGGCCAAGTCATCGATTCGGTTGAAAACTCACCTAAAACAGAAAAAAACATCGTTGTTATCGAATTACCTAAATAAACAAAATATAATAGATTCGTATAATTAAATGAGGGTCCAAAGATCATCGATTATACATTAACTATTGGAGGACAAGATATTTTCTAGAAAGATTTAAATAAGTGAAACGAAAATCTGAATTTATAAAAATAATAAGCAGAGGAGCATGGAAATTACTGATCTACATCCTTTTTAAAATAAATTGTTCTTTATAATCATAGTTATTTCTAGAGTTGAAGATGAGTTAAAGAATGCGTATTTTAATCTGTCTGAAGTAAAAGAATAAAATAGCCTTTGTGGGTGTGCGCGAGAATGTTTTATTTTTCAGGTTGATTAATGTTTACTTATCATACAATTAGAGACAATATTTATACGGAGCTTAATAGCGGAGTTATTTGTACGCCATGATCACCGATGAAGATCTTTACTCACGTTCGACAAATTGTTTAATTTGTATATATTTTACTTTGATATCATTGAGAAGCTTATCATACTATTATTAGTTTGAGAAAGGCTAGTAGGTGTATATTACAAGTGTCTACGTTGGAACGCAACGATTCCTCAAGTTCGCGAGCAAAGTTCTCTCTTTAGCCTTCTCTTTTTTGTCTCGTCGATGAGCGGCACTGCACTGCACACGCACATACATATATATATATACGCATACACAGGTCGAGTCGAATAAGGGAGGTCAAGAGCTGCTCTCGTGCGCGATGTTCCTTCCTTTCACTCTCTTTTTCTCTCCTCTCTCTCGGTTGGCTTCTCTCTCTCTCTCTCTCTCTCTCTCTCTCTCTCTCTCTCTCTCTCTCTCTCTCTCTCTCTCTCTCTCTCTCTCTCTCTCTCTCTCTCTCTCTCTCTCTCTCTGTGTGTCTCTGATGTCGCTCGGCGAAAAACGAGGCGAGACGGCTGGGAGAGTGTAATTCGGCTATGTCGATGAACTTTGGTCACATGTGTGTCCACTCGCTCTGTATATCGCGCGCATTATTACGCGCGGCCCTTTTGTGTTGGGCGCGCGCACGCGCTTGGCTATTTTTCGCAGCTCTTTTGCTGCACTCGATTGAGCAAGCGAGCGCGCACGACACATCCGTCATATTGCAGTGCCTCGCGCGCGAGCTCGTTGCCCCAGCTCCCCCCCTCAAGGCTGTTTTCGGCCAGCGCACTGTTGTTTGTTTTTCAACACATACTCTCACACGTAGGGAGTATTGGCCTGGCCTGGATGAGTAGGCTATGCGCTTTCATTCTCTCTCTCTCTCTCCCTCTTTTGCTCGAACCCTATTATTGGCCTTACTCCTTTTGGCCCTGCTAAATAGCCTATGCCCTCTTTTTAGATTCTTTCAATTTTTTCACTCGAATCTTCAATTTTAAAGAATACATAGCTTTTTTACAAATTAAAGGTACATTTAACCATTTTCAAGTGTCTAGAGAATGAATAACGAAATATTCACTTTCCTTCCATTTTTCATGTCCATACGCTCGGTTTCCCTGCCTGACCAACTAGTGAGTTTTTCATAGTATTAGAACAAGTTGCTCGGTTAGTGGATGATATCAGCTCAAGCACATATCCTGGTGCCCATGGTAGTTTCATCGAGCACACTTCGTTAGAGTTATTATTAACACTAGAAAAATTACGAGTTCTTCTATAAATAGGATATGAATTTTTTTTAAATTATTTCTACTTGTAGTTGAAAACTCTGCGGCAGTGAAACTTTTTATTTATCGAATTGTATAACTTCACACCGTAAAATTATTCTCCGTAGATAGACAAATTTATATTCTTATTCTTTTTTTTTTAATTATTTTGTTTTATAATATATTAAGTGTTTTAATTCTTAATTAATATTTGATTTTTATGGTTTCGGAAAATAGTTTTACTTTAGGCCAAAATCTCGTATTTTTGTTTTTGTAGAAACCATTATTTTTTTAGTAACTGTGAAAGATGAATAAAAGGAAAAAACATACTTTAAAATATTGATAAATTGAATTAAATGATGAAAAGCTATAGCCAAAATAGCTATCGACAGATATCAGACAACTATCAAACAATACAGACGACTATCGACTAAATTAATTTTTTTACAGCTTAAATTTTAAAACATAAGTCTTAAAAGTAATTTAATCAAAATTCCTATATAGTAAATGAAATTCAGTTACTTAATTTTATTTTAGCGTCGCAAAAATCTTTAATTGACTTTTGTTTATCGGCAAAAATCGGCTCGCCGATCCATATCTAGTATCAAGATATAAACTGAAATAAAAGCTCTTAGCTTAATTAGCATTCCAACGGAGCTGTATCTTGTCTAATTAAAATCTGTAACGAATTAATAAGTAAAGAAGCTTCCTTTATGAAGTAAAAAGTAAAAAATATTTTTAAATAAATTAATCAATCAGCAACTTTATTGAGAGCTTGTCATTTTTTTTAATGACAATGTCGACGACGACGACGAGGACAAACCGATACCATTTGCACAGTAAGATTGCTCAAAAGTGGAGTATTAACGATAATGCGTTTCGGTTCAATCCAGTCAAAACTACATTGATTTATCAGTGTAAGCATGCTCATGTAACATTAATCGGGCGAAGCTCCCGAGCTGAGAAAAAAACATTCAGCCAAAACGAGCAGACGCACAAAAACAAAGTCAATGCTATCCCTAATGTATAAGCATGAGCGATTTTGTAAATCAACCACAAGCGTCTAGTTCGTATGTTTGCTGCAAATATGTAAGCTAATATTTATAATTTTTGTATGTAGATAAATATACACAATGATGGTAGCATTATCAGGACACTACTGACGCACGTGTGACTACACAGATAAGAATCAATGCTGATGCGGAATTTTTGCAGAATCAGGTGTCGCTAGCTTATAAGTACGCTAAAGATAGTTGGGCACGACTTGAAGGAGGCGACTGCGACGAAGCACAGGTGAAAAAGAAAGGTACGCCTCCCTCCCAGCTCAAGTCAATAAAAATGCGCTTATCACTTGCTGATATGTGCTAAATTTTTAAGTAGGCCTTGAAGGTCATTGCTTTTTTAGACTATTCTTTGGCTTAAGCGACCTGACTAAATATTCCATTTTTCTTTTTCTGCGCGACAAATCTGCTCGATTTTACTCTGATTTTCACCTCATTGAGTAAGACACTTTTTCTTGAGGTATTTTTAGCATTTTATTTGTTGATTTATCCATCAAGAATCTGATAATAGGCAATAATCTGTAAATTAAATTATCATGACTAGTGACTTTTACTTAAATCTCTTGAATTACATCGACTAAAAACTATAGTTTATTATACTCGATAGAACTATACACATTTTTCAGATTATGCTATTATAAATTAAAAGCTTTTATTATCCTAGTAGAAAATTGACCATATTCCGGGCATAATTTCTGGTCAACAAATGCCAAAATGACATTTTTCTAAAAATTCTGGAAATTCTTTGAACAGAATTTCTAGATAAGTTGCCAAGGAATTCTGCCCAGAATATCGTCAATTTAATACCAGGAAAATGCTAAAATTATTCAAGTAGAAAAATTTGTTTTTATCGCTCAATTTGTTAAAATTAGTTATTGTTAAAAAATTATCTTTATTTTTGTAGTTATTTTCCACAAAATGGCATTGATATTTTAAAAATAAAAATTAGATTTACAGAATAAGATTTTTAAAGCAGAGTATTAGAATAAACTCTAGTGGCTAACGTATATTTATAAATCTTAATATAAATGGTCTTTTTTTTTAAAAAAAAAGCCATTGACGCACGCTTTAATCATTTACCAAGTCTTTTCATTGTATACTAGATAAGCTTAGCGCAGTAACATTAAAAGGTAAGTATGGCGTTGGTGGTGGCAATAGCGGCAGCTGCACTTCTAATCGCGTAATTCTCTTTAGGCAGTATGTTGAGCTCGCGCAATGCATCATGAGGCGCGGGCGCGGGCGCGAGCGCGAGCGCGACTACGTCCATGATAAAAGCTCGCGAGTGTGGCTATAGCGTAAATAGGTGTACAGTAGAAAGATAAGAACGTTCGAGCGCAAAAAAGAAAGAAGCAAGAGAAAAATGACGTGGGTAAAGCGCGTGTTGAAGTTGCGGGAGAGGGGCTATATCCCGGATGCGTAGTTGTCACTCTCTGTGCCAGGGCGGACGTCTTATCGGACGTTAAGAAGTTGCGTCAGTTTTATCGACGATAAGATATATTTTCTCGAGCTGGAAGAGAGAAAGAGCGTACCAGGAGAAACGACTTAATACTAACGTATTCCGGATCGATAGGTGCGGAGGATAAAAGTCGCGCCATCCAAAGTCTCTCTCTCTCTCTCTCTCTCTCTCTCTCTCTCTCTCTCTCTCTCTCTCTCTCTCTCTCTCTCTCTCTCTCTCTCTCTCTAGCTCCTTCATTGTGTGCGTGCCTGCACGCGTATGTGGAGTATATGATCGAGAAACTTTGCCCCTTAGAGGATGCTGCTAGCTCGCGCACGTTGATTGGATTGCTTTCGTGATTTAATTCGTGTCGGTGGATGTAAAGAGATATTGTCATGTCGCAGGGTTATCTAAGTGTCCACGGATATCTGTGTATATGTGTGTGCAAAAGTGTTTATGTTTGTGTATTATATAAATTAGTTATATTCGATGAAAGAGCTTATTTTTCTAGAAGCTTTTCTCAATTTCTGTGCTTTTGAATTAATTAGAAATCTGTTGAAAAATTCAATAAAAAAGTATTAGAGTCATTTACCCATGATTGCGTTGAATTATTATAAAGATTTTTAATATTAATTTATTAATATATAATTAATATATAATTTTTAATTAATTAATTAAGAATCAAATATATTCGTATAAAAAGTTCTTGCAGATATTAAAATTGCATATATTTTTTTTGTATATCTCTAGTTTTTAAAATCGTGTATACATACATATATGCTAATAGGGCTCCGCCCCACTCGCTCCGCTCATCAAACCCTCCTTACACCGTAAATAATCTATCTTTGTCTCAATTAATTTTTTTATATTAGGTTTGTACATTAAACTTATTTTTATTTATCTAAAACTTTTGGGAATCATTGGAAATCTTTTAAATAAATGAAATTTAATTTTTAATTGATTAGTATTTACAGTTTTCTATAGCACCTATCATTTAAAACCTGTTTCATTAACTTTTAACACAAGAATTTTAAGTTACAACAATAAAAAGAAACTGTTTACTCTTATAAAAGCATAAAGATCCTACAATTTATTGCTTACTTTTTGAGATTTACATATTTTTAAATAAAAATATTCATAATTAAATAACATAAAAACCATTTTGCATAATTATTTTTATCCATATAAAAATTAATAATGTGAAAGTACTGTCATAGGTGCATTAGGATGTTAAATAAAATAAAATCCTTCTTCAGTACCATTATAAACTACTTACAATACATTTTATATTTTATTTATTTAAAATATATTCGAAGTTTTTGATGTATACATTAATAATACTCAATTATTGTACGTGTTATAATAATAAAATATTTTAACTTAGAACTTTAACATAAAACTTCTCTATTAATAATTAAAATTTAATGATAATTCGCGTTTCAAATTGTTTAACTTTAGCAGTAAATAAACGAATGACTACTTCACCATCGTCAGCGTTCACCTTTAGCGATTGCCGCCGCTACTATCGCTCTCTCCCCCGAAAAATCCCTAATCGGTTAGTCTTAATTACAGTAACGCTTTTCTTTCTCTTCCATCCTCCTTAAGTTAATTTGCACGTCGAATTCGGCAACAAACTTACCGCTAGCATTGCCGAGTAGTATATTATGTATATTCAGTCCATCAAGCTCTAAACCAGCGAATCAATCACACTCATCAAACGATGCTAGGCTGAAAGATCAGCTGCACGTGACACGCAAAGCGGTGAAAAAAAAGAAAACGAAGGGCCACTGGAAGAAATCGATCTTAATCAAAAAGTGACAAGAAGAAGGAGAAGGACAAAACAAAACGCCAGAAAAAAATTTCTCGGAGAAACAATGAAATTCAATATCTCGCGCATACGAGTGGGCGCAGTAGTAACAGTAGCAGCAGTAGCAGTATAAGCAGCAGTGGTACTGAAGAAATGATAAATATTTTGTAATAAAAATGCTAAAATGCGCGCAGGAATGACAGACACGTGCGGCCGTCGTAGCGCTGTTACTGCTACTCTCTACAAACACAAGTTTGTCTGAGTATGCATGAACTCAAGCGTAGAATGTGTCTGTGTACGCGAGGGAGGAGAAGTGGATGAAAAAGAGGAGGATCGGGAGGGCGAAAAAGGAGGGAGGCGGTGGGGGTCAGACGGTGCGCACGCGCTTACCTCGTGTACCGAGCGCACTCGTGTCGGTGTGTGTGTGTCTGTGTGTCTGTGTGTCTGTGTTTATGTACGTGTGTGTGTGTGTGTGTGTGTGTGTGTGTATGTGTGTATGTGTGTGCGGCGTGCGTGTGCGCGAGAGCCAGGGATGGGAGAGATTAGGGCGATCGTTACAACCCGAGCCAAGGTTCGGCTCTAACCTCACCTGGCCTCGTTCTTTCTCTATCTCTCTCATCCACGGCACACCCCCGTGTTGCGCTTCAGGCTGTGTGTTTCTCTCTTTTCTTCGCGTGGCCGCGCGCACGGAATATTTGCATGCAATCAGCATGCACGCAAGCCGGCTGCTAGCAGCTCCAATGGAGGCTCTTTTATCCTCAGCGAAAATCAGCAATCCTCTCACAAGTATAAAAAGGCTAGTTGCAGCGGCTGTGTGGCTGGCTTGCTGGCTTATACAAAAGGTGTTTTCTGCGCGTGTCAGAAAAGAGGGGTACACACCCGCGACCGCACAGACATAAAAAAAGAAGAGAATCCAACTTTTTCGCAAGCGCGCGCGGTTCTCTTCTTCCAAGTAAATTGACAAACTTTTTTTTACAAACTTTTTAACACGTATATAAGAATACACTTTCTCTTTCTAAGCGTAAGATGTACGTTATATGACCTAAACTATTTTTCTTTTAAACAAGTATTTCAAAGGTGCAGCCTACTTATTTTTTATACATGCACGATTTCCGCGATTTTTGACCCTTTAAAGGGGACAAAAGGAACCCGGACGGACAGTAGACTAAAGTGAACTATTAAGCGGGCGAAACGTATTTAAAAAAAGACTAAAGTGAACTATTGAGCGGGCGAAACGTATATAAAAAAGGCATCCAAAATGTATGTACGCACACGCGCGCGCGCACACACACGCGCGCGCGCACGCACACACACACACACACACACACACATATATATATATATATATATATATATATATATATTTAATAAAAATATTTCGATGTTACCACCGTGTATGAGTCTTTTTTATTTCAGATGATTTTAATTTCTTTTACTTGATTTGATTCTTTTATAATACTTTGCAATATTTTTGCTTAATTTATCAAAGAGCTCTGTTTGCATTTCTATTCTTTTCTTTATTTTTTTGAATTTTTAAATGCGGGGG
>JAPYZB010007100.1:0-13393 GCA_030522745.1 Eupelmus kiefferi | reverse complement strand
TTGATGGGTGTTTGGTGTGTGAGGTGAGGTGTAGTTTTTGGAAGGTTGGTGTAGGGCGTCTTTAGGTATGAGACTTTTAAAGATGGTTTGGGTTCGGGTAATTTTTTATTCAGGCAGGATTTTAGATGAGGTAGAGATTACGGATGTACTTTGGATATATTCAAGACTCACTTACTTTATGAGCCTTGACTGGCCCGCTCGAAATTCACCAAACCGGTTGATTGTAGGTCTCACAGACCAGAGTCAGACAAGTCGCACGCAAGTTGTTGACAAATGTTTTGCTTTAAAATATTTACATTGAGGAAAAATTCATTGATAACAAATTATCTCAAACTTGAGAGAGATCAAACAGTTATCTTAATAAATATTTTGATCAAATTTATGAAATCAAATTATTAAAAGCAACTACCCATCATCATCCACTATTCTAAGTAAAATAAAACCACATTCCTATTAAACAAAACGCACGCCCAACACTCCCTACCATTAATCCCAACAACTCGAAATCTACCCAATCAACATCCCAAAATGACCCCCTCCCTCTCCCCACCCTTTCAAAACTACCCCCACCCCCTCTACCAAATCCACCTCACCACCCCACCTCCTCCCCCCTCCAACCATCTCTCTCCCCGCGAACCTCGAACCCATACACCCAAAAGCTCATCGAACACATCGGCAATCAGCGCGCCAACACAACTGACCGGCTGCGCTTGCGCTCGCTTCGAGGGCTCTCGGCTCGCTCGCTGCGCGCGCCCGTCGATACACACACACGTACAAGCCGGCGCGCTCGGCGCTTCTGCTGCTGCTGCCCTGTTACAGCACCCCAAGATTCTTTTGTTCTCTCTGGCTCGCGCGCGCGCCCGACTTTTCGGGCTCTCTCTCTCTCGCCCGCATATCACGGCCACGAAGCCACGCTCGCGTTTCCTCGAGGCTCATATTACCCTGTGATGCGGAGGAGTTACTCCATTGTCCTCAGCCTCTCTCTCCGTGTCTCCGGCCGCTCCAAGACGCTCTCTGGGTGTGTATACCAGCCGCGGCTTAGCGCTCTCTCTTCTCCTCTCTCCGCCTTTCCTCTTCTCCTTCCGAGCTTTTACGTCTACGTGTATGTATAGGCCGCGTGGAGGTTGCGCCTACCTCCTCGCGGGTAAAAGTGGATATATAGGCGACATGGGGGGTTCCAGAGCGTGGTGCGTGCGTTCGCTGAGATACTTTTTCTCCGTCTTGCGAGCCTAGCGCCGGCTGGCGCACGACGACGGAGGGAGTCGCGCGCGGAGAAAGTGAATGTGTTGCGTGCGAGCGATTGGGAGCGCTGGGATGGGATGGCTGTGTGTATGCTGTTGCGCTGCTGCTGTGGGTTTGCGGAAGGGGATTTTGAGGGGTTGGGGTGTGTGGGTGATGGGGGAAGGGTTCGAAAAGACGGAGAGACGAATTGATAAAAAGTTTTCTATTTTATTAAACATTGTACTTTTCGAATTCGTGTTCTCCTATCGAAAAAATTTTAGCTGAATGTTAAAGCATTTAATAAAGCGATTTAATTAGTTTATAAAATAGATATGCGAATCCATTAAATCGTTTAGGTTCGAGATTAAAATATAAAAAATTACTAAAGTAAAAATTAATTCAAAATAATGTCAAACAACTTTTTTTCAATGTTCTTTTGTAATGATATTTTGAAAGCATATAACAAATGTATTGAAAACATTTATGAACTATCAGATAAAAAAAGTTTGTGATTAGGCTTGATACTTTTAAAGTTCCCACGGTTTAGATCTTTAAAATTATAAATAATTGTAACAAAATATATTAAAAAAAAAAATTAAAGTGTTAAAATTTGAAAAAATTGAATTTATTGGACTACACGAGTCAAGATGTTAAAAATTATTCTCTAAGAAAGAGCGTTGACATCCAAACCTTTGCAAATGATAAGTATACGGATTTAATAGCCGTCTTTGAACTTATGCTAGGCATTAGAATGCGTATAGTGACAACACTCTCTCTGATTATTAGATTTTTACACATATTCAAACGTGCAGGGATTGATATTTATCGACTTCTCAGAGTACGTAGTAACTACGCACCTATGCTTCTACCCTACCTACTTAATATCTTCTCTAAAATTTTTTTTAAAAATCTAATTGCTCTTACAAACTGGATTCTCGTAATCTGCATGAAAAACTTAAATTTCACAATCAACTACTCTCAAATAACTGACCATGAACTCGCTCCCTCCACACTCCAACTAACTCCACGCTCTAAACACAGCTCTCTATACATATACCCACACTACAACCTGCAACCTCCCTGCACAAAGGCAACCAGGAAAGCCGAACACTACCTTCCTCTCATCGCTCTCTCAGCTCTGTGCCCTTGTCCTTCGATCAGTCACCGCCTCCCCCGCGAAACCAGCCACCTAACGATCCACTTTTTTTAATCCCCCCACCCCCGTTCTCTCTAAGTTCCACATACCGCCGTCTCTCTCGCTCTCCGTCTCTCTCACCCTTCTTCTAAAAGTTAACTCCACCGGCGTCATTGGCTCCTTGCACGCGCTTTCTGCAAATTGCTCCTCGCTCATAACTGCCTGATAGCCAATGCGACGAGCTGTCGATCGTCGTGGGGCCCCGGCCCTATATGCGATCAAGAGCTAGGTGGAAGTATGCGCTTTCGGTGCATGTTGTTAGATGGCAGGCTGATTAGGCGTGGGTGGAAGGAGGTGTACCGGTGGTGTGTGTGCTGAGGCAGCGAGATAGGAGATTGCACGGCGGTTGGATCGTTCATTGAGGTGTTTAGCTTTGGGCGATTATACGATATTTTCGGGGAATTGTTTTTTGAATGGTAGATCTTTTTTAATTGTTTTTAATTGTGATGATTACGATTTGAGTGGTCATTGCTGGGTTATCTGAGAAATAGTTTAGGAGGTCTTTAATAGTGACAAAATATTTATTATTTATCATATAAAGTTTTAAAGTTGCATATGTTTAGAGCGTAAGAAGATCAAGCCCTTTTTCTTGCAATCTGTTAAAAAAGAGTAAAACCTAAAAAAAAAAGCAATTTCTTATAAATAATGCTCGAATGATGCAGAATTCAATGAGAATGAAGTTTTTAATATTTCATTATCAGAAAAATAGAGTTTTCTTTGTTAAAAAAAAAACTTTTACAAAATGTACTTGAAAACCTTAAACTAAATTTTCTAAATTTCTATAAAAAACCAAATCATGAAAATAAATTTTATTGTAACATTTTAAAACATATTTTCTTAAATGATAACAAAATACGAATCTTCCTTGTAGAATTTCAAATATCCGAAAAATTAAATTTTAATCAACTTTCATAACGCATTGAACGATTCATAAAAACTGATCAGCAAACTATAACTAAAACAAGAACCACCTAATCAACAAATATAATACCCATCCTAATCACCCTCGAACCGTCCCCAGATCCATATCCAGCAAACTCTAAATCTTACCCAAAATCCTCACTACCCTTTTTTCTACTTCAGACTGAACAAGGCCTAGGAGAGCAAATCTGGACACTTCAATATGAAACAAGAGAGGAGAGAGTGAGAGAGAAAGAGAGAGAGAGCTGAATTAGAGGCAAAGGATATGAGAAGCAGTCCGGCTGCTCCTCGGCCTCGTGTGACCCTGGTAACGTTGACATCTATGCGATTTATCTTTCTTTAGTTCGGATAAATTGAATTCGTCCGACGCTCGGCGCGCGTACAAACGACGACTATAAACTGCGAGCGAAGGAACGACACACCCTCCTTAATAAATCATTACGAGCTGCCGTCCCCGCGAACTTTCATTTCTCAAACTGCTGAGCGATGAACGTTTTTTCTTTATTTATTGCTGTGGCTCTCGCAGATGGATGGATTGGAGAAGAGTGAAAGAGAGATTGAAAAATAGATGAAAATGGGAATCATTTTATTGAGTTGATAAAATTTAATTAAGTAGTTTTAAGTTTTTGAAATTCTTGTGATGTTGAGAAAGAAACATCGAATTTTTAAATAGTTGACGATAAAGAAAATAATAACAATAGATTTGTAAATATTTTTGTATTAAATTATCCCTAAAAATAGTGAAATTAACAATTTATAGAAGTGAGTAATAAATGTCAAAGTTCCATAATATTCCAATATCTTGATAATTTTTCAAATCTAAGTATTTTTATAAATAGAAGAATTAGAATATATGTATTAAGTTGTAGGTACATATGAGTATACATATATGGAAAGGCATGCATATGGAGAAAAAATCTGAATACATTGCTCTGCTTGCATGTTACCTGGATAACATGTGTTTCACGTAGAAAGTTATATATACATATAATATCTTATCTTACTATACATACACGTGTACTATACCTACATTTGATTTCTAAAGATTTTTTAGATATGTTCTTTTAGTTAAAACTGCTAGTTCTAAAAGATAATAATTTACTTAAAGCAAATTTTTATAATTAAGTATTTATGAATATCAAATCTAACAACAATAAATAACTGATAAATTTTTAAAAATGAGTCAAAGTCGTACGAAATGCATAGTATTACATACTTATTTAGATACTTATTTTTATTAGCATTTCAAATTACTTAAATATATAAAATAAATTAAAACTGTTCAAAATTATACATAATTTCTCTTATTAAATATTGTAAAATTGCTTTTTTATTCTACATACAATTTTAATCAGATTCTCTTCTAGTACCAATTAAGAGTGATAATGAAATAAATTTTGTAAGGTAATATATTAGTACTCACTTATGTCTTTGTCATTATATAACAATCCCACTATATTCTAAAGTAAAAATCACTCTATACTATAATAAACCAAAACTTTCTGAGTCAAAATTACCTATAGTCTTTAGACCTCCCCTCTACACACCCCACTCATTCAAAAAGCCACCCTTCCTAGCCCGCACTCCCCCTTTGCACACTTGCGCTCACACACAACGTCATCATCGACACATACAGACAACATAAACATCGCGCGTACACAGTTCGCCAGGCTCACGCACCGCGTACCCACAGCAGCGCGCATCATAGTTCCCTGATTGTGCGTGCGGTTGTTCGGCGAAAAAAAATCGCCGGTGGGAGGAGCGAGCTTGTCACTCGCGCATGTCATCGGTATACACACGTGCATACACATACCCGACAATTTGGCCTGTCTCTCCCACCAAACCGCTGATCCGCAATACACACACGCAGATGCACACGCATACACATTTGCCCTCACGTATACACGATGCATATGCAACAGTTACTAGCGCATGTATGCGTCGAACGATATAACAACGCGGCCCGCTGAATTTCAGGAGCCCAGCAAACATACAGTCGGTACAGAGAGAGACAGAGAGAGAATGAGCGTTCGTCGATGCCGAGCCTATCGGCGACATGAAATCCTACTACCGATCACTTCTGCAAATCTTCCAAGTGTCTTTGACGCGGTCTCCACCCCCTCTGCGTGGGTGATCGACTCGCGCGCGAGCTGGTGATTATTGTCGCGCGGCCGTAGGCCGTTTTTTGTTTCTCCGTTTTGGCCGCATCGATCGGGAGGGTATAAAAACGACGCGTCAGCGAGAGCGAAGCCGCGCGCTTTGGCTGACGCACCCCTTCCCCTGTATGATGTGCGAGCGGGCTGGCTTTTTGCGCGCGTGGGCGGGGATCGGTGAATTATTGGGATGCGGAGAGTGATTTGGTGCTGTGGCGGGGATGGAGAGGAGTAGATAGTGATCGGCCGCTGGGATTTTGTTGGAAATGGAGATTACGCATAGGAAGAGTTTATTAGATACTTTTTTTAGGTGAATAGATTGTGAATTTTATTGAATATTGATCATCCAAAGAAGACTTATAGAATGCTTTGTAAATTTATAAAGCTTTGTGGGATTTTCGTCAGATTTTGGAGAGTTTTTAGTATATGATCTACTTTTTCTATTTCAATTTTTAATACATAGTCTAATTTATTTTTAATTCAGTAAAACCAAAAATATATGAGTATTTTCAATCAGGCAAAACTTTGTACAATTTTCAAGATTTCAAATTTTATTTTAATTTTTTTGCAAAGTTCCCTGATGTTTCTACGGAATTTTCTTTCAATAAATCTTGCAATCTAATGAACAAATACGCAGATTTATGTGGAGCAAAGAATCCGGAAACCTTACCGGGTACATTATACCGAATGCAGGCTGCAACGGATGCAATGGCAGAAGGAATTAATGAACAAGATGTAGAGAAACTTTCGAGATTCTTAGGACACACATTAAGAATACATCGACAAAATTACCGTCAGTCAATTGTAGAAAGTGATCTTGCTATCGCAAAGAGTTTACAAAAAGCACAAACTAAAAATTTTTCAAAAGCAGGCTCATTGAAAGGTTCAGTCAAAAAAGATAAAAACAATGATAGAAATCATAACATAGATGATATAGATGATAACAATGGTGAAATACATGATAACATATCTAACAATTATCTAAGAAAAAATATCCTTTGTTCACTTTGAACTATAGTACTTGGCGAAGACCATCTACGGGGAGACGTTCGAGTGAGCAAAGGCTGCCTGTGTAGATCAGATATCGGGTTATATTAACATAAGGTCGCTACTCCTAAAATAATTTACACTCGCATCACAATGCTTTATTATAAATATATTATCGCATTTCTTTTATATTTTCACAAAAAGAAATTTCGTCTTATAATTTTATATAAATTTAAATTTTTATATCTAGGGTGTTGATAAATTAAGACATAGGTGATATTATGAATTTGTATTTAACATAAATTGTTTTATTTTTATGGTATTTATAGAGCATTATATATAAGTATCCTGGAAAAAGACCGCAAACCTTTACGTACTTTTGCGAAGGTTTCATTTACCACACGGATTATCGCAACCTATCGATTCTTCGTTGCTCAACAAGATCAACGACTCATTGTCCGGGTATGCTTATTGTCGATGCTGACGACGTAATTCATAAGCGAATCGATCACATTGGGTATGCAAGAGATGATTTAAATTATAAAAAGGAGCTCTTCAAGGAAGAAGTTTATTTGAAATGTCGTACCACGTTCGACACTTTTGGGGACATATTCGATGCCGTGAACAGAGAGTAAGTCTATTATATGTATCGTAATACTTTATTGTAATAATTACTATTAGTTATATTGTTAATTTTACATTCATTATTATTACATTTAATAGATTTCGTGAAGTTGCTGGTCACCTCTCCAAAGCCGAAATATTATCGAAGATGAGAGCAGAAAGAAGGAAAAATGTACCTCTTACTAGAAGGAATTTAAGAGATATGGAAGATGCTCTACAAAACTATCCTCTGATACGCCACATGTATCGCGGGTGTATTAACTCAAATGACGGAGGAACGGCTTTGCTGTTTATCGATGAAGAAATGCTGGAGCCGTTGAGACAGTGCACGCAATTATTTATGGATGGTACATTTAAGGTAAAATTTTTATGCTTTAGGGTAATACATGTACACTGTTATAATTCAATTTTTTTTATAGACACTTCCTCGCATGCCATCGGATATTGTGCAAATGTACACTGCTCATTTCAGAGTAAGTGATTCTGGCTTCCCTGCAATCTTTGCGATTACAACAAAAATGACGCAAAATATCTACGTCGCCATTTGGGAAAAAGTTTTTATTTTTGTGCCTGAGATGCAAGATCGCGTGCAGAGTGTTATGGTCGATTTTGAAAGGGCAGCCATTAATGCGATACGACAAGTTTTCCCGAATGCGCGAATTTCAGGCTGCATTTTCCATTACAAACAAGTAATTTAATTCTTTTTTTAACTGCACTGGAAATATGTGATTTTATTAATTGATTTTCTGTTTTGCAGGCAGTGATAAAATACTGGCATACTCTCAATTTCCCCGAAGATTTGTCGAAAAAGTGTTTGGTGGCGGCGTTGGCTTTGCCGCATTTACCGGACAATTTATTCGGTGCCGGGATGGCTGTAATCACAACCCTAGTAGATGAAGAACCGCACGAAGGTCTTCAAACATTTTTAGCGTATCTTCGCAGAACTTGGCTGCCGCTAGCCCCAGTCGT
The DNA here is from genome assembly GCA_030522745.1 of Eupelmus kiefferi. Classification (NCBI taxonomy): domain Eukaryota; kingdom Metazoa; phylum Arthropoda; class Insecta; order Hymenoptera; family Eupelmidae; genus Eupelmus; species Eupelmus kiefferi. The sequence continues at coordinate 5,323 of JAPYZB010007100.1, read as the reverse complement.
TTCTGTGTATGGAGTGGCTGTTCGCACGAATAATGTGTGCGAAACATTCCACAAAATTGATGATAACAATGGTGAAATACATGATAACATATCTAACAATTATCTAACAAAAAATGTCCTTTATTCACTTCGAACTATAGTACTTGGCGAAGACCATCTACGGGGAGACGATCGAGTGAGCAAAGGCTGTCCGTGTGGATCGGATATCGGGTTATATTAACATAAGGTCGCTACTCCTACGGCGTGATTGCCAGGGCTAGGGGTGTGTCACCTAGAGTCTCGCGCGCAAAACAGATTCTCTACTGCCCGCTGGCAGTACGGCGCGAAGTTTCAAAACGCGCGAAGAGTCTTTACAAGTTCACATGATTACATGCGGGTAACAAATCATACCACGCGAGAGATAAGAAGATCGAACAAAATATCTCTACAAATTACAAACTAAGCTTTTGAAACTTTTACGTGTGTGTTTGTATATATGTCAGAATAATTTCTTTTTTTGATCTCCTTTTTATAAAAAGTTTATTTTAAACATATTCTTGAGAATCTCGTCATCCATGACTTGTTCAGTTCCTCAGTTACCTCGAAATAACGGCTAGTTTCGAGGATAAAGAGTGATAATTCATAAATCAAGCAAAATTATAGCAAAATATCAAGAAAAACAACGTAAAAAGTAGGAAAACATGGTAAAATCCCTCGAAATAACGGCTAGTTACAGAGATAAAAAAATTCTTTTACACGGCGGCGGCGGCGACGGCGGCGAAATATCTCTTTATAATATAGAAAGATATAATTGTTTATGCGTTTCTGTGCCAAAATTGTAACTGCGACGTTGTTAAAACAAAAAGCTCAGATGCTCGTGGACTGTCACCGAAGCAAGACCAGCTTTATTAGCTAAAATAAAGTTTATAAAAAATAAAAACAATTCTACCCTTTCTTGTCAGTTTATTACAACAACGTTATAGCAATATTGTGTTAATATTGTGCCAATATTATAACAACGTTGTAGCAATACTGCAACAATATTGTGCCAGTAACTTTATATGAAGTTATGTTTTTCGTACTAAAGATAAACTTATCGAAAAGTTTATCTAAACTTAACGAATTTTTTAAATAGTTTATTATGTTTAGATAAAACTATAGATATAGAAACTATATATTTAAAAATAATTTTTTCAATATAAATTTGGAATTATAACTAATTAATAAAGTAACTATTTTCTATATCTACAGCGTTTTATTTTATTGATATTTATTATATTTTAATTAAATTTTTGAGTGGTTTAAATTAAAAATACTTTTCCATTTACACGTACCTAAAAATACACATTTAAAATACTATCTACACTAATTAATTTTACACTTTCAATATTTTTACACAAATGAATTGTAGGGATAAAATCACCGGTTATGTCGCACTTAAAGATTCTTTCTGTTGAACACTGTGAAACAATTGCATAATTTTTACACTCTGAATTACAATTTTCACATGAATACAAACATTGACATTTACATAATCTTACAAATATTTGAACGATACCTACAAAAATATTATTGTTAGATTTAAATTGAATGTACGAAGAATTGCTGTTCCTTTTTTCACAGAAAGCACTTATTTGGCAATATACAAAGTTTTTAAAATTTGTATTTACAGCTGAATATATTTGTAAATCTGGACTTTTTGATCCATGACAATAGCTTTTGAGAATTCCGTGAAAATTTTCAAATGAAAAACATAATAATAACCGTAGGGGCCCACATTTGATTACATCGTCTGGAAAGTGCAGCAATAAATATACATTACAAGTCATGTACTTTTGACCATACAAAAAATAAAATCTGGATACATATTCAGTCAAAAGACTTCTTGCAGTTTCGACCATTACATCACTTATGCTGGGTAAATTGAGTAAAGTGATACCATACACTAAAAGAACGTGATGATTTAAAAATCTTTTCCTCATATAAACTGTTATATATTATAAACTGTTTTCTAAAACAGGTAAGTTATAAATTAACATAAATATTTGAAGTTCCGAAGCTTTCTAGTAAGAATAATCAGAAACTTTTCGAGGTAATCGATTGACATGTGCTGGAGATATGGATTTAATTTTGTCGTCAATGATATTGATATAAGGTAACAAATACGCAGGATGAGTGCAATGTATAATATCAAACCAAAAAGCCATTAATTTTTTCATCATCCCTTGATAAACGCAGTGCATTACATCAATAGCTGCAGAATTTATGTGATCGTAAGCTATTAAACTTATGAGAGAGTTGGCCCTTTAACTCCACAAACAGGTCGATTTATTTCTAGAGCTTGTAGTGCATATAGTTTTGTTGTCTCTGTTGTTCTCAAAGTCATCTTTTAAATAAATGGATACGCTTGAACGTTTTCTTCTCTCTGTGTTTTTATTTCAATATTTGGACAACCGAATTTTCCGTTGTACTGTTGAGTATTGTGAAAAAGAGCTTTTGCTGCTAAGTCACAAGTTCCACTCACAATCGTACCACGAACTTTTATAGGGCTTATTTCATCCGGGCATTCCAAATCTATTTCTTTAAATAAAATTTTTAAATCTTTTTCAAAAGCAGATAAAAATAAATTTGCTGATGGTATTTTTGGACCAAATCATTACCCAGCTACAATGGTATTTTCTTTTTTCTGCGTAATTTATATGAAAGCTCGTTGATCATTAAAAAAAGAGGCCAAATACTAATTTTGGATGATTTAAAAAGTGGTACTCCATCAGAACTCCACGTAAAAGTAATATTATTTGAATTATTTTGAAAATCATCGGGTAGGCATTTATAAATTGATCCATCATAAATATCTTCATAATTTACATTAATTTAATTAAATACATACATTAATTAAATTTACTCTTGTGAAAAGATAGTTTAAATTTCTCTTGAAACCAGGACCTTTAAACATAGATGATAACTGATCTATTATCGGATTATTATTATCGGTTAATCATACGAAAACCCATGAGGTATAATTTGATAGCCTAATACAATTTATAAAAAAATGTATTGCACAATTAATTTAATAATTGTTGTTTTCAAACAATTTATTGAAAATTTATTTTAAAATATTAATTAAGGTCATCCACAGAGACAACCACATCTTTGCACTGCATTATCTTTAAATTTTTATTGAAGGCAGTCCAAAATATATTTAACTATGAAGTAATTTACACTGTAACAGAGTATCACCCACGTATATACACCGTATACACATGATCAGTAAATACTGAAAATCCATACAATCCACTCCTCACCTTACTCTATCCCTCACTACTTCCCCTTCACCAATGCACCTCATCACATTCTCAATTCTTTACACTTCAAAATTGCTACTCAAAACAAAGAGAGAAAAAATCGAGGTATACACTTCTGAAAGCATCGACGTCCTTCTCGGTCTGTATAGCTCCCTGGTAAAGTTGACATCCGAGCGATTTGTCTTTTCCACACCTACCGGCGTGCGATCGGGCTTTTACGAGCGCGCTTTGTGTTCATTCCTCCAATCGGCGCCGAGAGAGAGAGAGAAAGAGAAGCCTGATGAACGGAGGAGGAACTGAGCAGGAGTCACGGAGACCCGTCATCCTTCCATGATTTCCTGGTTCCTCGCGGATGACAGTTCCAAAAAAAGAACGAAACTTTCGAAAGGTTTTTTGATAAGGTTCGGAACTTGCGGTGGTGGTTCTGGTTGTCATGTGACGTTTTACGTTATGTGTGGGGTTTCGAATACTTTGGGAAACGTTTATTTATTAATAGATTAACATCTAGTTTTTCTTTGTTCATTAAAAGTTAATTGTTAAGAAAATGTTAAATTATTAAATGAATTGTAATAACTTATATTTGATGAATTTACATTCATGATTTACATACTGATTTAGATTTACTTTGTTATTAAAAGTGCTCTAAATTAATTAAACTATTAATTTTTCTCTAAAACAGACTTAACTCAATATATACCTCTCTATTGATTTATCAAATTATTTACAACTAAATTATTTTATTATTTTACATATTTATAAATACATTAACAAGATCCGAAAAAACCATCAACAACAAATATCTCCCTAAACCAACCTCACCGCGACTCCTCAACCTACAACCCAGTCCTCCCCCTTAAAACCCAGCGATTCCGCGCGCTCATAAACATCCTGCGCTCAAGGGCCCCGCTCGCGTCATTACCCACACAACAGCAGTACATACACAGACTTTCCACAGTCGTCATCGAGCCGCACGCGCGTCCTTCGGCTTATGGCCAGAAAGGACGAGGCTGCATCCTCCGCCGTCTCATGCTCGCCTAATTGCGGCAGCCCTGAGGCAGATTAGTATGCAGCCGAGCACCGCCCGAGAGCGAGCGAGAGAAGCAAGATAATGATCGGGTGGGCGCGCCTCTCTCTCTTTCTCTCCGCGCGAATACAAAAGGCGTGCACGCACGCTCGGCCCTCTTTGCTTGGCCGAGTGTGTAAGTATAATGCGAGAGCGTCGAGGGGCCGGGTTTTAAAGATAAACGTTGCCGACAGGAACTCATGAATAGGCGGAAGGACTACGAAGCGAGCGCTAAGGGCTCTGAAGGTTTTTGGCTTTTTTGCTTGGGAGAGGGGATGGGATGTTGGTGAGTGTTGGGTGTAGGGTTTCGTGATTGATTTTGGGGAAATAAGGTTTTTGAGGATAGATTTTCGGTTTTGATTATTTATTTATGGTATAGAAGGATATCTTGTATTGTGTTCTAAAGTTTTGATTAATTCATTTAATTTTTTTTTCCGCTTTTAAGCAAATGTACTTTTTTCAAAATTCATCTAAATTTGGCAGTATCTTGTGTTATTGGCAAAGGAATTAAATAGGATAATATTAATGAGATTTAGAGGAGAAAGCGTTAGACAGTCTTGCTATGTCTAACAGAATTTAGAAATCATAACAATTGTTTCGAATTATACAAAACAAATAAAGCGAAAGTAATTGTAAGTTACATTCTACACTCAATAAGACTTTTTACTAAAGTAAAATATTTTACACTTGAAAAAGTAGTAAGCAAATTAAAAAAAAAATTTATTTTGAAAAATATTTTTTTACTATTAATTATAAGCTTTACTACTATTTATTTAAAAATACAAAAATTTTGAATTAGTGTTTTTCATAGGCAAAATTAAGTAGTTATCATTTATAAGGGATTGTAGAAAATAATGGATATTTTATTTATTTACCTTCCTTTCTCTTCCTCACACACACACACACACACTCACACACACACACACACACTCACACACACACACACACACACACACACACACACACACACACACAC
>JAPYZB010007099.1:0-13517 GCA_030522745.1 Eupelmus kiefferi | reverse complement strand
TAAATTTTGTCTAATTAAAAATATTCAACAGATCATAGTTTGACTTTCCGATTTGATCAGATGTTTTAGAACAGTCTTAGATTTTTTTTACTAGTATCTAGGATCTTTAGCTCGTTCGGCAACTGATTGAACTCATAGAAATCATATATTATATGTACCTAAATGCTTCATCAATTTGAAATAAACATGAACCGATTCTAATGGAGATAAATGTAATAAATCTTGTTAGTTCATCAAATCCTTTATCAATTGCACAAATAACAGCAGATACTGATATTACGTCAGGAACATTATTTTGAGTTTTTTCGTTGTTGTACTATATGTAGTACAAAATTTTTATTACAAGTTTGTAGCTTAGCAATATCTTCTAATTAGAAAAGAGTCTCATAAGTATTGAATAATCTATTCTATTATAAAAAATTTGATCATAAGTTAAAAAAATTTGATCATAAGTAAGTTAAATTGTGAACAAAAAAATACTAAAATTAAAAGAATTTTACCTTATCTTCCTGAAAAACAAAGTATATGGAGTATCACCAAATACAAAGTATACGCTATATAAACGAAATATTTAACACACTGAACAATGTCAATCGTTTATTTTGAGCATGAAATATAATGATCGATTGAATGTTTTCGAATGTAAACAAGGTGCCTATTACAGCGACGGCTATAACGCTCCGATCGATAATAACGCAAAACAATCGAATAATTCATGCGGTAACTATCGAAGACTGATGATAAAATTCGAGCAAAATCAGAGTTCAATTGCTTTGGTAAAAGTGTTGATATCATTTAGAACGTTTAAGTTCAGCCATCCACTTGCCCTTGAAGTATAACAGTGCGGGAAAATTGAGAGCGAGCAGCGGAGGAGCGGGCAATTTAACTTTTTGTTGAAATATCCGGGAGGTAGCGCTGGCTTACCGTTTATTTGAATTTAAATTCCGGATTTTTATTTTTATTTTACGTAACTGACTTTTTTGTGCTTATGATTCGTATGGAAATACAGAAATAACAAGTGGCATAGATAATAAGAAAATAAAGAATTTTAATATATTTGTATACATAAATTCCCAAGATTTGTATGTATTGTTTCTTTATTATTTGCATAATAAAAATGAATTTCTTGTAGTAAAATAAAGAATCTTTTCAAACACCTGATTCTTTTTTTGTATGCTAATATATTTATTTATAATAAGGAAGTGAATAATGAAAATAAGACTGATAAATTGAATAAAAAATTAATTTCAGTGGCCATAAAAATTTAAAAATAAATTAGATTTTTTTTTAAATGAACTATAAACTATTTTAATTGAATGTACTACCATGGTTCACAAAAACGGTTCGATATTAATGGTCAATTCAAATTTATCCATTTAGTTTTCTTAAATCTAAACGCGTAGCGTTGGTTCAAAGATAGTGCCAAACAGTGCTGCCAAATGTACAATTGCCCTATCCATCAGTGATGATCCCGAAGAAAAATCTATTAAAGCAGTTGGCTACTATGACTGTAAGTTTGACTGTAAGTTTGATTTGTATGCAAATGTATATAAGTAGTATACCGCAAACCTTTAAATGATAACAAGGTTGAACTTTGTAATTTTTTTGCGTGTACATATGTACATTTACTGTATGGGCTACAGCTGTAAGAAAATTTATTGTGACCATTAATCTAACTGTAAGTATTTACGTATTTTATATATTATAATTTAATTTATTTTTGGGATAAAAATTAATCTTGTAAATTCTTTTCAATTCTTTTTACTTTAAGATGGAGCATTTAGACAGCGATGACTATATTGATTCCCAAATAGACCAATATTTAAACGGTCCTGCGGATGAAGGTACGTTAAAAATATTTCTCTACTAATAAAAAGCATGAGAATTTGTAGAGGGACAAAATTTCGTACGCAAAAACGCATTTTGCGTACGCGAAATCATTTCTATATTATTGGTTTTAGACTGATTTTTTTCGGTTTAGTCGTTTCACGTATGCGACAAAGTCATCCCGTGTACGAAGCGTACACGATTTTGTCTCTCTAGACACTCTCTAAAAGCATATTTAACGTGTTTCTGGAAAAGGTAAATTAAAATTCATTAAAATCATTTTTTCATTATAAGATTTGATAGATATGTTAAAAATTAATAATGCACAAGATATTAAAAATATAGTCTATAATAAAAACAAGTTGTTAATGTTCTTGAAATAATTATTATAAATTATTTCCTAAAACTTGTAATAATATTAATTCAATTCATTTTTTTTACAGTTGTACAGGATGTTGCTAGATTGCAAATTAGAGAGCTAGGTAACGATCAACGTGCCCAATCACCAGATATTAGGGAGCTACGTAACGATCAACGTGTCCAACCACCAGCTATACATCAACCACAAGCACAAATGGTTCAAATGATTCCTGTTAGGAACGGATTGTTTCGTTTTCCAGGTAAAAAAATTCAATTAATAACGTAATTCATTGTTACTTTGTCTATCTATCTATATATTTTTTTTTCTATATTTACATAATATTTCTTAAATGTTGCAGAAGTTGGACAGCAAGCTGAGGTCCCAGTAAATTTCCAAGCAGTTGCAGAGCACGCTGAATACTTACCCAATGGCCAAATGGCACGTCTGGTGGAACCAAGGGCTCCAGATCTTGCTGCAGGTGGCTTACCTGGAGGTGGCTTATCTGTAGGTGGCTTACCCGTAGGTGGCTTACCTGCAGGTGGCTTACCTGCAGGTCAAAATATACGTCCAAATGTTGCTGGACCGAATGGAGCAGCATCAGTTAGTACAGGTGGTCCAAGTAATAATAATAAGCGAAGTAAGTATATTTATTATAAAATACATATTTTGCAATGTATTTAGATGCAATATTTTCATGGCAGTATGTTCAAGATTTTAAAATTTAAATTTAAAATCTAATTAATCTAATTAATCTAATTTAATTATTTTTTTTAATTTCTAAAATGTTTTGCTTTTAATTCTTAAAAATGTTTGTTCATTTTTTGTGTATGTTGATACATATGATAATGTTTTTTCATTGGGATGCGAGGAATAGTTTTATATCTATAGTTTATTAAAAAAGATATTTTGTTACTTGTTTGAATTAAAAATTAGAGTTTCTAGTATCTAATATGTTTTGTTTTTACTTTTTAAAAATGTTGTTCATTTTTTATGTATGTTGATACATATGATAATGCTTTTTCATTGGGATTTGAGAAATAGTTTTATATCTATAGTTTATTAAAAAAGATATTTTGTTACTTGATTGAATTAAAAATTAGTTTCTTATATCTAGTATGTTTTGCTTTTAATTCTTAAAAATGTTTGTTCTTTTTTTATGTATGTTGATACATATTATTAAATTTTTAGAATACCCGTACCGTGGAACGCGGAGTGGACGGAAAGCCAAATTCCGACAGCAACAAGCCATGGAGAATAGAAAATCTCAACAGCTAGCAAATTTTTTAGCCAATCTAGCCAACACTAGCCATTATAACAGGAATAATTATTATAATAGATGTAATCGCAGAAATAAAGCAACAAATCCTAACCCTAATATTCCAAATCCAAATAATAATCCTAACATTCTAAATCCAAATAATAATCCTAATAATTTTAAAAATATGCTTAACTCGAATAACCCTAATTTTAATTTTGCGATCGAACAGTAAAATGTAAAATACATTAGTATATGTATATGAAATTTTTGACAATTCAAATTTTAATAAGTTAAGAAGATTTTAAAGTTAAGAACAAGATTTTATAACGTATCTGTATCTAGTATGTCTGTAAAAGCTTTAATAACCAAGTTAAAGCTTCGTTAATTATTGTTTAATTGCTAATATTAATTAGTTAATAATAATTAATACTGTTTAAAAGTATAAACCTAATAATTAAAATAGAAAAATATATGTAATTTTTGAAAATTTAAATATATTTTTATTTCCCTTTGTGTTGAGAATATTTGTGGTACAAAATTGATCAATCAAGTGAAGATTTAAGCGAATTATAAGTACGGATATAAAACACTACGCTTTTTTCAGGGCGAAGACACGTTTTTTAAAATTTTATTAAACTGTAAAAAGCTGAACTGTTACAATAAACTCACAATGTTTGCTTTTTATTGTAACAAATGACGATTCCCACCAATCACAGTCGAGTATCTCGCCTCAAGTTGTTACTTCAGAAATTGCTCAAGCAACTACTTAAGTAAGTACTTAAGTAATTACTTAAGTAGTTACTTAAGAAAATATTAATTTTTTTGCCTTAGTTCATAAGTAATTGCTTAAGTAATTGCTTAAGTAATTACTTAAGTAGTTACTTGAACATATTAATTTTTTTGCCTTAGTTCATAAGTAATTGCTTAAGTAATTGCTTAAGTAATTGCTTAAGTAATTACTTAAGTAAAATTCTTGTTTTTTTCCCTAGTTCATAATTAGTTCATATTTACATTCAATTGCTTTTTTTTAGGAAGTTTAATCCCAAATTTGAAACATGTCAACCCCCATCATACCGTCAATAATCAAAATTTGTTGTAATTAACTTTTATGCTTTTATGAGATGCGGATGTTAATATTTAAGACAATAAGCTTCAATGTCCTGAAAAAAGTCTTAGAAATCGTAGATAAAACTTTAAAAGATACAGTAATGAACCTTTTCGTAATAAGTCAATTATTTTAGGTGAAGATCAATTTCGTTAACTTTTACCAGTAGTAGAACATGGATTTAGAAACACTAATGTCGCAGAAATTATAAAATATTTATATCTTTGGAAACTTTATAAATCAAAACAAAATTTAAGATCAAAAGTTGAACATTTTTCTTTGTTTTTATTAGATATAGGAGAAGGAAAATTTGATAAATTGATAATACATAAAAAATTATCAAAATATAAATAATTTTGACATCTTCCTTCAAAAAATGTAATATCAACTTCACATAATGAAGAAGTGAAAGTCTTGAATATTAAAGTTATTTAATAATGAAACAATTGTTAGAGCAACTAAAAAAAAACTTTATTAAAAAAATGTTAATAAAGATTTTCATTATTTAAAAAAGATATTTTAACTCGTATTTCTTTACAAGTTTTGTAATTTAGAATTTACACGTGATAAACAAAAATCAAGAATCGACTCTATTTATCAATCTAATTACTTTGGTTACGATAATCGTAACCATAAATTTGGTTACGATTCATGTGTACCGGGCAACAGAATAAAGTTGCAGTAATATAAATTTGGAATAATAAAGTCAGTAGGATCGAAATGTTTTTTCGATTTGAACTTAAAGTTAGTTATTCAAATTCTTAAAAATACATAATTATTACTTTTTATTGTTTATTAGTTGATCAGCAATAATGAAAATCTAGTATCAAATATTCGGGGTGCATCAATAAATATAGAAGATAAACACACAAGCTCTTAATAATACAAAATTATTAATTTTTATTGTTTATGAAATGATAAGATATAATAGAAATAGAGTATCGAATATTTAGGCTGAAGCAATAAATTCCGAGAGCGCCAAATGTCTACTAAAGTACTAATTTTGACTAGTTTTTTCGATTTGAACCTAGTTTAAAGCAATACAATCCCTTAAATATGAATAATTATTTATTTTTATAATTCAACGGGTAATAATAAATAAAAAAGTTTAAATATCAATGTTTAGGCTGATTTTGACTAGGTTTTTCGATCTGCACGTAGTTTAAAGCCACGTAAGTCCTTATAAATAAATAATTATTAATTTTTATTGTTTATTAGATTATGAGAAATAATAAAAATCGAGTTTCGAATGTTTTAGGTGGGGCAATAAATTCAGAAATATCGAAATGTCTAATAAAGCACTGATTTTAGCTAGTTTTTTTTTTCAAATTCAATAAAGTACTTTTTAGTTTGAGATTCTTCCGTGGTTTTACCACTGATGCTCTACGTAAAAGGCTGGCTTTGGTTCAAGACTGATACTCGACGTGACTATTTTATTTTGATACATACGTACAAAATTATGAGAATTGGCAAGCCAAATTATTTAACTAAATTAGGGCATATCTATTACATCAAGACATTTTATTTTTCACTTAGTATTTTTACTATTTATATTTTTATATATACACCTAAGTTAAGTTTTTCTTTTTATATACCTAGGATAAGTATTCTATGACATGGTCCTATGAGATCAGTCAGATCATTTTGATTGTCCTTGATTGATACACTAATAAATTATATTTATCGATCTAAATGATATAATTTATTTCTTAAAAATGCATTTAAAGCTTCATTTTTTTTGCTTGATCTTCTACTTTCAGCTGCCAGTAATACTTTCGGGCTTGCTCAGCCTCGGCTTTTGTTTTAGCTGCTTCAGCTTTGGAGCGAAGGATACTTAATTTATAAGTTTTACTCTCTTTATTCGTCCTTTTTGGCCGTCTCTTCATTAACTTCACTGGTCCTATTTCGGTAGCTGAAAAAAAATTTGCCTATAAATTTATGCCCCTCTAACTTCAAAATCCTAACTTTAAGATGATTTTAAGCTCTCGAGGCATAAAATACGGTTTAATAATAGTGTGTAAGGTAATTTTTGCTTCGTTCGACTTTTCACCCTCACTTTGCTCGGACAAGAAACGTTTCACAAAGCAAATAACTACTTCCCACGCCTATATCGAAATGTACTATTATCTATTATGAATAACCTATTAAAAAATTTTCGGGATTTTGGAAGGCCTCTTTTAATTTATATATTTTTTAATATCAAAGTTTAGAATTAAATATTAGGTCTTACCCGTCTGGTCTGCTGGAACCACAGGTTTAAAATCTAAAATTTAAATCATAAATCTATTAAAAAATTTTCGGAATTTCGAAGAATTTTCCAATTTATATATTTTATAATATAAAAGTTTTGAATTAAATATCAGGTCGTACCTGTCTGGACTGCTGCCTCACACTTAGTTCCAGCAGTTTCGGCACTCGGAACCACAGGTGTAAAATCTAAAATTTAAATCATAAAATTATTCAAATTAATTATTGAAAAATATTATTAAAAATATTTAAATTAATTACAATATTTTTAACTTGAATAAACTTTTAGATGTATGAGATATAATTTAAAAATTTCGATCAAATGCCATTTTTTACTTGCATTATTAAAATGAAAATTTGTAAAGAAGCAGAGTACATCATTACGGAGGGCAACTACGTCCTGAATTTGCTTATTTTGCAATACATATTTTTAATGGTTAAAAAAACTATATAATTTTAACATGTCGATAAAGTAGGACTATCAGACCCAGTTAAAATTAATAATTTACTTTTGTAAAAACAAAAAAATTTATGATATAAATAAAATAAAATTATAATGAAATGAACTAATTTGTTTTAGAGGAACAGTTGAAAAACTAAAATAAATACGTTATTTTATTGAACAGAAAGAAAAATTAATATACCATTTGATTGTTCCATTGTCACATCTAAATCCTCAGAGTTACTGTTGGCAGCATCTTTAGTATCTACATTTTAAAGTATTGTTAGCAATAATTACCTATTAAGAGCATTGTAGAAACAACAATAGGAATAAAAAATAATATTTTTCAATAACATACCGTTTAATGATTTCGATGGCATACGATCATCATTCGAATCCAAAAGAGTAGAATTATTATCAGAATCTATATTTCAAAATAAATAAATGAATATTTTTTCACAAGAAAATCTAGAAAATCGGATTAATTTTTAAATTTTACTTGTGAACTGCTGATCTTGTTCTTCTTCTTCTTCTTCTTCTTGATAAAAAACATCATTTAATATATTTTTATGATTGTAAAAATATTTTTTCAGTTGATCAACGGTCCTCTGAAATAAGATATATATATATATATATATATATATATATATTGACTTTACTCTCGAGGTGCATATAGTATTTTATTCCCACCTTAACTGTGGCTACTTATTTGTTCTTATGTAATTTTTAAAATAATTTTCGTATTGTTTCTAATTAAAAATGCTAGCAGGAAAATAATGGTCAAAATTTCCCGCCTCAAGTTTTGCGGGAATAATAGGCCACTTTTACCGCGCCTTTTCAGGGTAATAAGTGGCCATTATCATTGAGATGGGACTAAAACTTTTTTATGTTATAATAATTTATCTTAAGGTAGTTCCGACGCGAGGGGCCGTTTTCTGTGGGTTCCTTATGAGGGGCACTTTTATTTTTATAAATATTTATTATTTCGTAATAAAAAATTGACATATAATATATTTTCTTATATTCTGAATGATGTCAATATCTTTTAAATCGAAAAATAAAAAGATAAAAATTAAGAAAAGAAAGGGCACTTCGTCTTACGATACTGCAAAGGGAAATCTGACAACGCTGCGCATCTGTCTCTTTCTCAAAAATCGCGAGAAGTCTGCATAAACATAAGTCAGCTGTTTCAACGAATTCTCTTCTGAATTATCAAATGAATTTTATCAATGAATTATTGAACGATTAATTAAAAAAGCTAATAATTATATTAATGCACTTACAGAAAGAAATCTTTAGAGTAAGTAAATATCGCACTAACTTGAGAATGCAGAATAATACTATTTGAAAAATTATATTTATTAAATGTTTAGAAAGATACAGTTAATACACCGCATCTTAAGTACTCCATTTGGCCGTATCCAAATCCAGTGTGAATCAATTATTACGACGCGGTACTAACTATAAAGATTTCTTTCTCTCAGTATATATGTTATTAATTTTTTTCATAACTTTCTCTCCACATTCATGCACATTAATAATTATTTAGATAGATATAAATTAAATGTATATAAATAATAAAAAACTGTGTTTATAAAATTTTAGAAAGATTTTCGAGAAAGTAACTACAGTTCCGTATTTTTGAATACAGTGAGTTAAGTCAATAACAGCTGATCAGGAGTAGATGTGACGTTGCAAGACTTCTAAACTCTTTTGCGACTGAAAATACATTGTATTTTTTTATGTTCAATACTAAATATCTCTGTAGATCACCCCATGACCTACATTTTTTTAGTTCGATTGTAATCAGTAGAAAATGTAGAATATATAATTTGTTTTTCATTAAAATCCTTCGTTCAATTAATTAGATAATAAACATTAATCGCCACTTAGTAGCTATTGCTTCATAACACACATCTGTAATAGTGAAATTTCAAAGAGCATTATTTTTAATTTTTGATCGTTAACCAGGCCTAAAATTTTTTTCAGATATACGTATGAATTTACACTAAATTATTACCAAGCTTTAACTAATTCTGTCTACAACCCCCTTCACGTCGGAGCTACCTTAATGTTATAATAACCTAAAGATTTTTATCTTATAATAATTAATTTCATTGTTGTGATTTTATATGAGAATATTTGTTATTACTTACTTTATTTTTATCACTTTTAGCCTCTTTATTAAATTTCACCCCAATGGCATTCCATGCTTTCTCTTTTAATCGAATAATCTCAAGAGCACGACTCTTACAATTAAGCACTTTTTGGTGTTTTGTAAGCGCCCGCCCAAGTGTCTTTTTCTCTTCAAGGCTGTAATTATAACGTTTTGGGTCAGACATTGTTCTTACTCTTGTCAACATGTATTGGATATGTAACCTCAATGAATTAATAACTCCATGACAACAATTTTCAATTTAATTTATTGGTTGTCACAAAATGTGACAATGTCTGACACAAAACGTTATAATTATAGCCTTGAAGAGAAAAAGAAACGTGGGCGAGCACTCACAAAACACCAAAAAGTGCTTACTTGTAAGAGTCGTGCTTCTAAAATTATTGAATTGAAAGAGAAAGCATGAAATGCCATTGGAATAGAATATAATAAAGAGGTTAAAAATGACCGGGTTTAAAATACTACTTGCGAATATTATTTTTGACGTATAAAATTATATAGCGCTAATAATTAAAGTACCCCGACCTAATTCCGTTCACCCAAGGAAAAATCGCTGTATTTACTCACTAAATTAACATTTTTAGACTCGCAAAAAGCATTTTAAAGATTAAGAAAAGAACTTTCAAATAAGCCCTCCAAAGTTTAAAAATATTAATTTCGAGTCATACGGTGGCGGTTTAAAAAAAATTGTTATTTTCGAAAAATAGAAAATTGTGTACCTAATTCCGTCCATGCCCGTTTCATCAATTTTAAGGCTCAAAATTAAAACTATAAATAAAAATTGGGCGACGGGTGAGACGATCTTGTTTCGATTGAGCTGGAGTTGTAATGTTTGTAATTATGTTAACAAAAGTGAAAGTGTCTTTTTAGCGGGAGGGGTTTTGTTGCGGCTTTTGGATGGTGGTCGGTGAGAATTAACGAGTCTTAAACGAGCCTGTTAGTATCTACTAGCGTGCGATTCGTTTTCTTTGGAGTTTAATTTTTTTGTAGATATAAGTGGTATTTAAAAAATTTAATCTATAATTTACGTAAAATAAAAATGTAATGCACAATTGCATTTAAAAATCAGCTGTGAAGTAGACGCGATTTAATAATACATCAAGTTCAATCATAATTATTCGCACTAACCAGGGCGTGAAAAATGTTAAAACAAGTAACAAAATCACCCTCCTCAATTTTAAAGCACAGAAGCCTCCAGACGCACACCAGCGTAAAAACAAAAACAGAAACAAAAAAAGAAGCGTCAATTTGAGAAAAGCTCTTTCTCGCAACGTGCAGCCTAAAATACAAAATTCGATAAAGAAGAAATTCGCGCGATGTGGCACAGAGAAAGTTCGCAGAACGGGCCATTCTGAGCAACAAAAGCGTCGAGTTCATTATCGCCGGATAACGGGCCCCTGATAAATGGACATAATGCTCCTGGCGCATCAGGTTTATTTAGAGGCGGCGAAGTGCGCAGCAGGCCGCAAGCTCTTGACTCTCTCTCTTTCCTCCGAAGCTTTCAAGACAAACATTGAGTCCCTCCAGAAAGGAAGGACTAATTAAGCCTTCACGGACAAATGATTTGGCGCTAATTTAAGAAGAACATTTTCCTTCGCTCACAGTGTAGTCGACGATTTCAATAAACCGGTCGTTTGCGCCCAGGAATGTATATGTAGAGGGTTAGGATGGGGAGAGGCGCCGTGAGGCCATTAAGACGGCATTACCTCTTTCTCTCGGTGTCTATCGGCTATATCTTTATTAGATAGATTATATAGATTGATTGGTTTGATTAATGTAAACTTTATGAGGGCTATGGTAAAACCCCCTCTAGCAAAACAGTAATAATAAAAGTACAAAAATATATCAATAATGAAGTGCAAAAAACGTGAAACATAATGCTTAAAATCCAATTTTAGAGCTTCAATTCAAAAGTTTGTAATGCTCCAATAATCATTTTATTTATTTATTTGAATTATATTATGTTGATAAGTTAGTTTTCTAGTTTCTCGGTATTGAGATCTTTATTTGTATTTATGTATGTATATATTTGCGGTATGTGTGTGTATTTTGATTGAATTTGTTTGTATTTATGTATGTATATATTTGCGGTATGTGTGTGTATTTTGATTGAATTTGATTTGATGAGAGAATGAGAGAGCGGTGAGATTGACCCCTACCCGGCGGCTCGATAGCTTTGGGTAGTACTTGTTCGCACTTTTTCGTCAAATGGGAGTCTCTGCTGATCGGTGCAAAGAGCAGGATGTTTTTCCACTAGCTCTGATAAATTAATATTTCTGGCTACTATTCAATTTACTAACTTAGACTCATATAATTAGGTTAGTAAATTGATAAAGTAGTTAGAAATGTTGATAAGTATTTGAATAGTTGTTTTAGTTTATTATTATCATTTAAATAAACTAATTAGATTGAAAATAGAAAGATTGTCAACTTTATTAAATAAACCTACTACTCTACCCCTGGGTCCAGCGACCCGAAACAACGCTTCGGATAATAAATTACAAGTTAGAGCGCGCTTGCGCGCCGAAAATAGTAATAATAAATTTCAGACTTCGTGGATTTCCTTTGACGTTTTGCCGTTCTTTTTTCTCCTTTTGTCTCTTTTGCTTTATTTACCTGCAAATAATACAAAATAAATAATTATTTCTAAATTCTTTTTCAATCAAATTATTTCTATTTCTAAAGATAGACTCAGATATAGTGAAACGGGGGATGACGCCATACCGGAAAGATTCAAATAAAATAATAAAATCTATAGAAATTATCCAACTTATCTCAGTAAAAAACAAAATAAGCTATTAAACTAAATTTAATAATAGAAGATTTAAAAACAAAGGTTTAACACATTGAAAACTTAGAAAGATCGACAACAATTTGTTTTATTTTTCTTTTAATTTGATATGAAAATAAAATCAGATTAAAAGAACGTTTTGACCACATAATAAGCTAATCATAATAAATTTTAAAATCGAACTCTCATTGCCGTTTTTATGTAAGCATAGAAAATATAGCCAAGTGGCATATTCCCCCGGTTTACCTTAATAGAGACAGAGAAAAAAAATTGCAATTTAAAATCTTATTTAAATTATAAAAAGATACCTTTTGCCCCTTTGGTCTTTTTATCATCAGAGTCGATAATGCTGTCCTCTCCTCTGTCCTCTCCTTCGTTTACCACTGAAAGATAAATAATTAAATTACAATCGAATTTAATATGATTAACTTTCATGTACAAATTGCAGTTCTTATCTCGAGCGAACAACGTTGTTGAAAATTACGATATTTATTTATTTATTTATTCATATATTTATTCAGATATTTATTTATTTATTTAATACCTTTAATGATCTCACTGACACTTGCATCTTCAAACGACGATAAATCATTTAAGAATTTTTTTATCGTCCATGGCGGGTTACCCTCTAGCTCCTGCCAAGCATTGTTAATAGCCTCGTTTTTGTTTTTAGTTGCAGATTTCTGAGGCACCGTTGTACTAATATAGTTCATAGCCCTCTGCAAATCCATAATGGCTCTCTCTTTTATTTGCATTAAAGAATCTGAAATTTAAATAATATTTTTCTAAGTAATTACTGCAGTTATTTATTTTAGAATAAAACAAGAAGTAAAGAAAAAAATAAGACTGAAAGTATAAATTTTGAGTATTCTATTGCAATAATTTTATAAAGGGGAGTCATCAACAATCAGAAAAGAAAAATATTGTTGAAAATTAATAATTTGATATAGGCTCTTACAGGAAAATTAACATTTATACCTTCATTTAAATAAATATATTTAATATGCAACTAAAAATGTGAGAAGTTATAGTTTTGTATTTATAGAGATTTTTTGTATTTTTAGATAAAGAATTTCTCTCTAGTTATATAATTTATATAACTTATATAATTTAGATATATATCTAGGGATAAATTAATGATTGCGTATTTCTCGTTTTTTAATTTCAATTTTCAACTAAATTATTTTACCTCTCTGCTAAACATCCGTTACAAAGAACCCCACCCTCCCGCCCTTATAACACACTTACTTTAGTAAGCTGAAACACCCGAAGTGTGTTAGGGATTATTAGGTTATCTATATGAAACGCCA
>JAPYZB010007081.1:0-11812 GCA_030522745.1 Eupelmus kiefferi | reverse complement strand
CGGCTAAGGTGCTTTGTCACAGTGGCATCGGTGCTTTGCAAAAGTGGCTCCGACTCTTCCTTTGCAAATAATGCACGCCTTAATCTAGTGCAAAATTTGTTTCACAGTTTTCTCCGTGTGGTTTATTTTAATTAAGTGTCGAAAATCCTTAGAGGAAGTTGAAATATTAGGATCCTGACAAGTTATTGGCAGTTTGTTATTGTTAAAAGATTTTTATGTTTATGGACAACTATGGAAATTTTCAAGCCCAAACTTTTTTAGCTTGAGTCAGGTGCAGCTTAGTATTTTATCCATTATTATAGACGTAGATTTCATAAACTAATCATCGAAGATTTGTTTTCTAATACGAAAAAAGAACGTTTTTTTCAAATACATTATAGTTAACATAATAAATGTAATATACAAAAGCATAAAAATAACAATATATGCTATTGCAGTACAGCAAGGATGTGATTATCCCTGGAACCACATCGTTGCTGTACTGCAATAGCATATATTGTTATTTTTATATATTATTGTCATCCGCATATATTCTCTATTCAATTTACATTTGTATCTTTTTGAATTATAATAATAATAATAATTATAATAATGTACTAGTAGGATTCATTTTCCTTTATGAAGAAAATAACACTACGATTATTAAATCTTAACACACCTTTTTTCTAAATAGTAACTTTTGACTCTGCACTTGGATTTATCTCCAAAGAAATAGAAAAGTAATCGACAAATAATTAAACTTGATATACAAATTGAGATATGTGTCCAACATATATATGTATACTTACTATGAAAAGATTAAAACCTTGGAAAGTACATAAAATAAACATTAAAATATGTTCAGTTATGTGAATGTCCAATTCTGCATGCATAAAACATATGTACCATTTTTTACAACTTTGACCTTAATTTTATAATTGCATACGTTTCACTTTATTTGGTTTTTGCTTTTTGACAGAAGTAAATACAAAAAGATAGTATATCAAGGCAATTGAAACCTTAGAGTTACAGAACGCATTTTTAAATTAATTTTCAGTTTTATAGAAATATCTCGTCTCTTCTAATCAAAATCTAAAAAGCTATAAAAACAACATTTTTTTTCGAAAATACAATTACATCTTCTTAATTTACAGCTTAGAGAAAAATTATGTTGCAGTAAAGAAATATATTATTAGTCTTTCAGTAATCTTTTTAAATTAAAAAATCTTTTATTTTGCAGACTAATTGTTAACAATTTCAAAAAAAAGATCAATCTTACACAAACTGTAACAATTACGTCACTACCAATTCACATAATACCTTTTATTGCTAATAATAAAAAATTTAATTTAATCAGTATAAAAAAACAGTGATTCGTTAAGTTTTCGTTATTCTAAGAAAATATCAATTAAACAATAAAGAATTTAATGAATTAAAACGACTTGCATTTCGTGCACGCGCAACACATATTCACTTTGAAACAGTTGCCTGAATTTTTAACGCTCTGCTGCGTCCAGTGAATGCGTTCAATTATGACAGAATTTATTTCCAATTAAACTGAATTTAGTATTGAAGAGAATTTCAGGCTCAATTAAATAACTTTTGAAATTCGTCAAACTGTTAAAACAAATTTAAACATTATTTAGTATTTTTGCAGACACTAAAAATTCCATTAAAAAAGCATAAATGTTTCTTTGTAGGTGTTAATTTATGTCATTAAAAATGTCGCTTATTACTCTCTAAAAGTTAAGGAGTAAATTCGGGCATGGATTTACTCCTTAACTTTAAGAGATTAACTAGTAATTATGAAATCGATTGCTTACTTAATTATATCTAGTCTGTTTAAGCTTACTTGTAAAGACATCAATTATTTCACTACGAAACAAAATGAATTAAAAAAATATGAAGTTGAAGTGAGGGATCGGGTTAGAGAGTCGAAGAAAATCTAATCATAATAATACTCAAGAAATGAAAACAAAATAAAATTATATTTTTAACAGTAACAAAAATTATAATTACAAATTATAGACTACAGTACGTTTATAAATCATAGAGTAACAATAAATAGTTGATGATATCTGAGTAAGTAAAGTAAGGAGAAAACTAAAAAATCTCTATTGCGAGAGGTTTAGCTTTGTATTTGAAAAAGCAACAGGAAGCTCATAAGTGGTATGTATATATCCGTCAAAGATAGTGCGATTATAGTAAGATCTGGAATATACTCAATGGTTAGGTGCTGATTTCACCGTTTATAAATTCGAAAAATTTCATCATTTACGATGAGTAGTGAACATTTGCGTGTACTAGTATGCTTTTTTCGAAAATTTGCAATTTAAAGATAATCGATCTCAAGAATCTACAGATAATAATGTATTATTAATAAAATATTTTACTTCATAAGAAAATACCGTATACGGTTGCAATTTATCATTTATTATAAATTGAAAATTTTATACATTTCAAAATTCTTTGACTTTAGAGTTTGCTTTCTACATTAAACTCCATCAGGTTATTATCAACGTTTCAAGTAAATTAATTAATTTTCTTAAATTAAATGTTTGATAAATAAAAATTATTATAGTGATTAACAAGATAATATACTATTTTAATTAGAAGTTATGTTAAAAATTCTCTTAAAAATGCGTTACAATTTATACCTCTGCCAGAAAAAATATTCTGATTCTAATCAAAGTTTAAAACACAATTAAGATTTTCAGAATGCACATTGAAGAGGAGATTGAATTGTTACAAAAAATTTTATTTGTAAAAATACATTAATAATGTACTCTTCTATTATGCTATTGTACCTTCTCCTTAAATTATTATATATTTCAATGTACAAGTAAATGAAATATTTAATTACAAATACTTTGTCAATAAATATTAAAAATATAATGACATGATCAAGGAATAAACAAGTTTTTTAATTTGTCAATTTATTATAAAATTTAAAAAAAATCATACATAAAAAAATGTGATTCCAAGCGATACAATTTCAACGAAATTACTCGCAGTGAAAAATCTGACTAGCCTCTCCCTCTCGCTTACATTACGTTTAGAGCGGCTTAAGCGAGTGCTTAACACCGAACTTCATGGTTCCCCCAAAGTAATCGGGAAAATTCGACTCGAACACACACATCCTGCCTCCATCAGGCACAACCTGGGTAGGCATCAGAAAATCACCTTTACCCTCGCGAATCATTTCCGCGTTCTCGTGCGCCATCGGATCCATCAAATCGATTCTATAAATATCCGAACTCTTCCCAAGCCTATAATACATCCCGCTTTCGTCATCCACGCCTAGAAAAATCAGATCCTTAGGCTTGATCCCTATGCGCTCGATCGCCTGGGCACACACGGCGTTCTGCAGAAACTCGGTTCCGACTGAGAAGATATCCTCGCCATCGTGATAACTAAGAATCAGATTTTTGCCACCGTCCAGTCTGTTAATTAAAGCCGTATATAGAACGTCACAGCGCGAGCAGCTGGAAGCTACGTGCTGGGGTAGGCTCAGTCGGAAACCGATGGTAGTACTAACGTCATAGATAATCAGACACCGGTCAGAGGCGTCGGTAATGTAGAGATAGGGACGATTTTCAGTACTGTAATCAGCAACGACGTACTGCAGACGAGAAGACGGAGTGACCAAGTGGCTAAGGTCTATAGACATCTCCACTTTTCCCGTCCTTAAGTTGACAGCGACGATCTTAGGTGGACAGTTGTCAATCGGTCTCTCTAGGGCGTTGACGACGCCGACGTCAAGAATCCAGAGGATGTCCTGAGGGTCGAGGAAAAGATCTACTGCGTTCTGGAGCGCGGAGCAGTCGCCTTCTTCTTGGATGCTCCAGTCGGGGAAGGGTCGAAGACGAGCCTGGCAGCCTTTGCTGGTGAGGCTAAGTGTGCCCAAAGTGAAGGGAACGCCGTGTTTGAATCTGTAGGAAGAAAATTTGCAATAGTACGGCTTGTTCGGAACGTGAGAATAATTGAGGGGAGATTTTATGGTTTGATTTTTGGAAATTGGTGGGTATTGTTGGGAAGGATAAAAGTGAGAATGGGGGTTTCACGTAGATAGTTTGATATTCAGAGTAAAATTACGTAAGTTTGATAAGCGTCCTGTATTGTTATAGTGCTTTTCAAGAAAACGTGACTTTACACTTCAAATCAATTGGCTGCAAGTTCAGCGAGACAAAATAGACTTTTTAATAAACAATTATAAATATTCAAATTAAATATTTATATAAATCATTAATCTTTTTAAGAAAGACAATAATATAATACAAATTTTTAGAGTGTGTTGTCAAGAAAAATGAATATTATAAAATTTATCCACAAACCTCGGTATAGTGACAATAGCATTATCCTCATAAATAACGGCGCGAGTAGCTAGGATATTTTTCTTGACAAAGTCTCCTCTCTGCTGATAAATATGCTTCATTTTCGAAGACGGCCAAACAATCGAATTTCCCCCAGTCCACTTGATGTTTCTTTCTCCACACTTTTTGCATCCTCCAGTCACGCCAATAGCAACAAAAATTAACACTATTAACAAACTTCGAAACATTATTTATTATTTATTTCAATTTTTATATTGTTATAACTGGCCAACCGTTATGATCGAATGTAGAAGCTGACTGGCAATTAAAAGTAAATCATGCTTTTTATATGTGTAGGAATGAAGCATTATGAAGATTTATGGTAGAGTCACATATTTTTCATAACATGCAGATGAGAGACTATCGAACGGCACGTAAGAATAATCAGATAGAAAATATTTACTGGCCGTTGACCGGATCGTGAGGAAACGTGAATTAGCATATCTCTATTTTACTTTATCGATATTTATTAAGACAGTAAATTGCTAGTAATTTGTTACATAATAAAGAATAAAAATTAATTTTGACGATTAAAAGTCATTTTAGTTGAACTATGCCTAAATGTAATGTCTTTAAAATATACTAATTATATGTATGTACATGAAATCACAAATTTTTCTGCCTTTAAGGGTTTTTATTGTAGTAATTAATTTATGTCTTTTTAAAGATTCTATTTCTGTAAAAGTTCTATATCGATATATTAGGTATACAATTTGTTTATTTATGGTCCTAGCTAAAACTGAAAGATTGAAAAACTACTTATTTTATGCGTGCAAATCGACGCAGTACGCGTAGGATACGTAATTTTTCACTCATTCAAATTTAGATAGTGTTTAGGCATATTTTGATTACTATAATTGTTCAAAATCATTATAATTTATTACTGCTTTATTTTTCAAAAAATATATAAATAACTATGCATTAATTAATCCCAAATTGTATTGAATTTTTGCCATACCTCGACAGTTCATTCTCCTATTTAATCAAGCTATGAAATTCAGTGAAGTATATTTACGCAACTTTTTTAAATTTTTTTAATAACTAATATTTAGAAAACAGAGTATTTTTTGACTTATAAAAGCTTATTATTTTCTTTTTTAACTAGCACTTATAATTATTTAAATAAAATGAATTCCCGTTTTTGTAATCATTTTTCGAATCATTATATTTTATAAAAAGTATGCAAATATATATTTATCAATTTTCATTATATTTTTTGATAAAAATTATCAATTTATTTTCATTTTCTCCATGATAATTTTTAATGTTTTATCTTTTCACGAATGTTATATCAAGACTGTCATTTTCTTATAAACTGAAGTTCTTTTAAATAATTAACATTTTATTTTTATAATGCCTAAAATTAGCAGCCATTTTTATAACTTTGATTATATTTGTGGTCAGTCGATCAAAAACGACGCGTCTCAAAACACGCTTGGTACAGATTGAATAACATGAAAAATAAAAACTAGAATAAGTGTTATTTATGAACAAAAAGTCTACTCTAATTAATTTTTATTTAAATTTGACCAATCAGAAAATATCACATAAAAACCGGTAAATTTAACATATAATATATCAGTAATATAAAGTATTTAGCTTTAATTACTATAACAGGCGAAATAACGCTTTCGCTTAGTCTTCTAGGTACAACAAACTAGATGTTAATTTTGTAGATCGACAAAATTTCGTTTGAAAAACAAATTCGCACTTATGATAGAGTTATTTTATTCAATAAACTTGGTATTGAATCTTACATATGTCTGTTAGTCATTTGTATCTAGTCTAACTTGGTGCCTGCATCACTAGAGGGCGCATCGAATACTTATGTAGGATTTGAGACCTTCAAAACTTAAAAGTCCATGTTAGCAAAAGCAAAATTCTGTTTGATTGTCTTTATTTATCATTATCGGCTTGTAGGTACTTTTCCTACGGACATAATATTTTTTGGTATGTTCACCAAATATATAATTATCAACATCATCCATATTCGCTTACGCTGAAAAATCTCTTACTGCCCAAATTTTCAGTTTGTCAAGTGGAGCTCTTATCTGTTTACCTAAATTTGAAACAGATGAAACTTGAACGGTTTTAATATATCCACTAACCATGTATGCATGGATTCTTTGCTATACGAAAGAGAATTCTCTGCCGCTTTACGATCAATAAAATTAATTACAATTTGATTTTCTACTGGTACGTTTATTTTACGCGATTCACGAGTAGATAGTAAGCACTTTGTCTTTTCACATTCTTCTTTTAGAATTCCAAATAAATAATCGCTTACAGAATCCTTATTTAAATTCAAGAAATCAAGACAGTAGTCAACAAGAGCATTTGTAAAATCTTGTCCACCCAAATGGTTATCACCATTAATGCATTTTACGCAGTAATTATTATTTGCATAGGTTAGAAAGGAAACATCAAATGTGCCTCCACCTAAATCATAAACGAGCATATTTCTAGGATATTCTTCTTCAGAACTTTTATCTTTCTCTCCAAATGCAAGTGCAGCAGCTGTTGGCTCATTTAAAATATGGATCGTTTCAAAACCTGCTCGGTTCCCTGCTTCTTTTGTTGCTCCACGTTGCAGATCATCAAAATAGGCTGGTACTGTTATTACAGCATCAGAAATTTTATCACCCAGATATTCTTCTGCCATTCTTTTCAAGTATTTCAATACTTCTGAGCTTACATCGACTGGATCTACTAAGGTATTATCTTCTAATTCAATAAAACATTTGTTGTCTTTATCCACTACTTTAAATGACCAGTGTTTCAGATCATTAATTTTCGGTGATTCTTCTAATTTACTTGTATAATCAAAATTCTTTGATTCTTTCTCCTCTATTCCCGTCTGTGGCGAAGTATTTGTAGAATTTTCGACAGTTAGTATCGTTTTGTTGAAATCTATAAAGTCAATTTTCGGCGATTCTTGAATAGCATTTCTATAATTAAAATTTTGTGCTTCTGACTTCTCTTTTCCTACCAATGGCAAAGTTTTTACATATTTTTGATCCGTTACTTCGTTTATTTTTATATGGACGATAACATCATTTTGATTTACTGGCACAATTTGATCAGGAAATGTAACATCACTATTAGGTACATCATGTCTTATTTCTTAGATACCTCGAAGAATTCTATGTTGAATGACTCTTGCCAGCAAAAATCATTAGATCGTGTATCTGTATTTATTCCATAAAAATTTTGATTTAACTGGCGAATGATCTCTTGTGCATTTATTATGTTCTTCGTCCATTACAGTGTACTCTTGTGTTTCTGACATTTCCAAAATGTTCACTTCAAACTCGATTCGAATTTATTCAATCCTCTTCGATAATGCTGTTGAAATCTCTTATCCAGCTTCGAAGAGTTCTTTCTGATATAGACATTATTTTGCTAATGTCTTTTAGATTTTTACCTTGTAAGTACAAGGAAAAAACTTTATATCTTATGACAGGGTCGTTCGTCTCTACGAGCCTTCTCCTTCTGATTTCATTAGAATTATCAAATTCGATATCAAACTACTGAACTTCCATTTTGTTATTAATCAGGTAAGGATACGAAATGTTGTCAGTAAAAGTAACGTGAGCGATCTTTTCAGATGCTTATAGCGTAATTCTTGCTGCAGAATGACTTTCTCCATCTTTATTTACTTTTACAGAATCAAAAGGTAAATTGTAAAAAATTTTAAATATACACTCATTTGAAAAAATATTACTTGTTAAATAAATAATCAAAATAAGATTATTATAAGTAGACAGAATGGATTAAGTACCCCACGTACTTGTCATTTGCTTTATGATTTCATGGCATTCTGATTGATGATTCTCAGTGTTTTTAAAGACGATCAAAAAATTCAAAGGTAACATTTACATAATAAAACATGAATCTTTTTCGTATTGATTTCGTAAAATATGAATTATTGAAATCAAAAAATGTTGCCAGTGTAAATTAAGAAATTATTTAGTGCAGTTTACTAATCTGATCCAATGGAAAGATTTTCTTTTTAAATTCATTTTTGCTAATTCTATGAGTAATTCATCGAAAAAGTTCGATGTGTGTTTGTGTTTTAATAAGTGACAAAATAAAAAGGGTGGGTATCATTGAGGTTAAGATAAATACTGTTGTGTATCAAAAATTCAAATTTCGAAAGCTTTTGAAAATTTATTGAGAATATTCGAAGACTGAATTATTCGCATTTCAAGTAGAAGCTCATTTTTCATATTCTTCTTAAAATAAAACTACAAACATTGATAAAATGAGTTTTCCAAAGCGTTGGACCGTACGGCTTTGGCTTTCCTCATTTTTTGGTACCCAAAAACATATCCCAAAGTTTCATCAAGATCGGTGATCCGGAGATGTGATACTCTCCTAGTCAGTTTTTAACTTTGACTTTTTTTATTAAACTTAAAAAATACATCAGCGATGGTTTACCAAAGATATTTTTCTTGATATTCTACATAAAACAAACTGTAAAATAGAATTTTGCAACTCTAAAAAAATTAGAAGCTCAGATATACATTCATAATGACAAGATGTAGAATCCGCCCAATAATCTCAGTTTTTAAGATTAACTTTTTTCAGTGAATTTCTAAGGTACATTCTCTGAGGCTTACTAGAGATTCTTTTCTTAATACACTAAATAAAATAAACTATAATCAAAAATTTCAGAACTCTACGTCTTTTCGAAGCTCAGATGTGAAAATACAATGACGAAATGTTAGTTTCGCATGATAAACTCAGATTTTACTATGACTTTTTCTATTGAATTTTTCATTATTATATTAATATATCATGGATCATTTTTAAATATAATAAGACTTTATGTTTGTGAAATGTTTTTTTTTTTATACAAAATGCAGTCTACAAATACAATATAAAATATGAATCAAATATTTCTTATAATACATTGATGATATTGTAATCAGTGTTATTATTAAAAAAAATATTTTGTGTGATGGACAAATTATCATATTGAAAATAAGAATTATGTAAAAAAAATTTAATCATGCACAAGAATTAAAACATACAAGAATAATTTAACATGAATAATCAATTATCGATGATTAAGTTTAATATAACAAACATTCTTACAGATATACAATATTATTCAAATTATAACAAATACAGTAGTATGCTATAACTTTTTTTATATTTTCAAAAAATAGCAGAAAAACAATAAATAAAGAGTTCAATGAATTTTATATTTTATATACAATGAATATTTGCTTTGAAATTATGAATTTTTAATACTTTTTGGATTTAGTAAATATACCAATTATCAAAAATTTATTTGTAATTAAGTTATCATTTTCAATAAAATACATCAAGCTTTAATAAACTTTTGAAATTTATGAAATCTTTAAAAAAATGTAAAGATTATTTTGTAAATTTACTAGCACGAAATAATTTGAATTAACTCACGCATAGTAAATGCGTTTTGCAAGTATTATGTTTCATGAGCAAATTTCAGTAAACTTTGCAAGCAAGCAATTGTTTAGTCTAGCCTAAAGTTTACCTATCATTTCATGAACATCACAATAACAGAAATGAAAATGTTACCATAAATAAAAATAATACTAAATAAAAAAATTTAGTATTTTTCGCAAATTTAAAATAAAAAAATGTTGATTAATAATAACAAAAAATGAAGGAAAGAAGTAACTTGATTCAACTTGACTAGAAAAAACATACTACACTTCATCTAAATCAGTCTAAGCGAATGTTTAACACCAAAACGCACGGTCTGCTTAAAATAATCCTTAAAGTTCGACTGCAGCACGCGCATTTTTCCGCAAATGCGATCTGGCACCACGTGAGTAGCCGGCAGCAGGTCAGCACTGTCATAAACTAACTGTCCCCTATCAAACTCCAGCGGATAAGTCAAGTTAACCCTGTAAACATCCGAGTTCTCTCCAAGCCTATAGTATATCCTGCTATCATCGTCCATACCAAGCAGCACCATACCCCTAGGTTTATTTCCGATATGCTCGACCGACTTAGGAAATACAGTCTGAAGAAACTCGGTGCCGACGGCAAAAACGTCCCCTCCGTCAAGATAACTGATGATCAGATTCTTGCCACCGTCAGGCCTCTTGGTTATCGCCGTAAAAAGAACGTTACACACCGTGCAGCTGGAGGCGACGAACTTGGGCAGCCTGAGCCGGAAGCCAAAAGTGTGGGTGACGTCGAAGACGATGAGGATGTGCTTGAAAGCGTCAGCGATGTAGAGGTGGAGGTTGCCGTTGCTACCATAATCAGCGACGATGTACTGTAGACGTGATTCTGCCGTTACCAGATGGCTCAAATCGATGGATCTCTCGATTTTTCCGGTGCGGGCGCTGACGGCGACGACCTTAGGTGGACAGTGATAGAACGGTTTTTCCAGTGCGTTGACGACGCCGACGTCGAGGATCCAGAGGGTGTCTCGAGTGTCAAGGAAAATATCGACTGCGCTCTGGAGGGCGGTGCAGTCACCTTCTTCTTGGAGGCGCCAGTCGGGGAAGGGAGCCAGACGAGCTTCGCAGTCGTTGCTGGTGAGGTTGAGAGAGCCTAGCGTGAATGGAACGCCGTGTTTGAATCTGTGAGAGGAGTTAATTAATGATTAAATGTTTTAAGATGTAAAATGTAAAGATTGTATTTTAAAAAACTCGGTGTTGCGAGTGAAATATATCTAAGTGAGAATAGATTATCAGATATATAATTTTGTAAGTGATATCTTGAATTAATATTATTGTGTTTTTAGAAACGTGATAATTTTTTATGAAAATCATTTAACTGAAAGTTGAGTGCAATAATAATAAGAATCTATGCAAAGGAACATGAATTAAAATTTTCAATATTGATTCAAATTAATCAGAATTAATTAACTAAGAAATTCTTCAAAAATGTTTTATTGACTAACCTTGGTATAGTTACAAGAGCCTTATCCTGATAAATAGCGACACGCGTAACTAGATTATGCATTCTGACAAAGTTGCCAGTTTCTTGATAAATGTGTCTAGTATCTTCAGACGGCCACTCAATTGCATTTCCACCGGTCCACCTGATATTTTTTTCTCCGCATCTTTCACACTTTTCGGCCACGCTAATGGTGACGACCATTAACAAAATTAGTAAATTTTGAAACATTATTTATTATAACAATTTTTTGTTATAATTTTTCGCTTATTCCACTGAAATTCAGAATGTGACTGGCAGTTAAAAGTAAATGATGCTTTTTATATGCATAGAAATCAGTACTCCGAAAAATTACGAAAGAGTCACGCATTTTTAAAAACAAGACAAAATGATAAAAGACTTTATCGAGCAGGTAAAAAGAACAGTCCGGTAGAAATTTTTGCGTGTTTGTTTGCCAGATCGTGAGAAAACATGAATCGACATATCTCCATTTTTCTTGATTTTGTAAAAACCGTTATTGTTAGTACTTTATTACATAATGAATAATAAAAATT
>JAPYZB010007072.1:0-12753 GCA_030522745.1 Eupelmus kiefferi | reverse complement strand
AGGGTCTGGAAACTAAAAGGGCACATAGTTCGAATCGGGCACATAAGTATTGTCCAATTCGAACAAATTTTATGGTGCTCAAATCTTAATTTCAATTATTAGAATACTAATAATTGAAATTAAGATTTGAGCACCATAAAATTTGCTCGAATTGGACAATACTTATGTGCCCGATTCGGACTACGTGCCCTTTTAGTTTCCAGACCCTCAATTTATATATTCAATAAAAAAAATGTGACAACGAGTTAAAGTAAAAAAAAACATTGGGAAAACATATTGACCAATATCATGTTTTTTGTTTATAACTTGAAAATAAAAAATAATTTTGACTTGGTTTCAATACAGAAAAGGTGTGGAATAATATCTCCTCATTCCAATAATTAAAATTTAGATTTGAGCAGCTCTAAGATTTTATCGAGTTGGACAATACTTATGCTCCCGAGTTGATCTACGTGCCCTTTTAGTTTCCAGACCCTCAATTTCCGTCTTTCGCCGTAAATTAACCGTGCAATTTGTTTTTTTGCTGCACTTTACATTCTGTGAAAAACTTTATTTATATCAAGCTAGCGCGTCCACCCTCCTGAAATCCATTATCAAGATGTCAGAATCCCCCATATTAAAATTTTAAAACTAAAAAGATTATTGATTCAGAATAAAGTATTTTTCTATTTTTGGCTATTCTGAAACCATTAAAATAGTCGTGATTGGAATCAAAACTTTTGTTTTTAACGATTATGACTTAGGAACTAAGATCCACTTAGCCAACTTTTTTTACTTTAACCTTTAGACTGCCGGGATTTCAAAGGGCATAGCGCCCACAGAAAACTGTGAAAATATATCTAATATTAATGATTGATCGTAGACAAAGTCTTGATCGGGAGTTGCATCAATATATTTATTTTCCGGCAGTCAACAAGTTTTTTTTTAGGAGAGAGAAAATGCTTGATATACCATAAGGAGGACGCGTCTACGTGCCTTCCGTGTGTTGAACTTCCTCCAGCCAGGTGTACGGACTAAACCCCCTAGCCTCCATGTCAGTTCAGATTGTGTAAAATAAATCTGGACCCCTATCCCGGCATCGCTTTCGCATTACTTCGAGATGGGAGCGCCTTCGTCCAGAACGGATCTTTCTTTTATCTTCTTAGGTCGTCAAGTTCTTTCTACTCTCTTCAAGTCGTTGTCCTCTTCATAAGATTTCTCCTCTGCGCATAGCATCGTCAAAATAATCTTTTTAGTTTTAAAATTTTAATATGGAGGTCTTAGTGTTTTCCTCAAATGAGGTTTTGGTATGAGATCTCATTTGTCATCTCATTTGAGATTGTTCAGTAAGGCCACCCTCTAGAATTTCGGCAAGGTAAGGTTGAAAGCTTATCAAATGTAGATCAACGATTGCGGTTTTTACCGTTAATTGTCCATGCAATTGGCTTTTTTTCTTTTTTAAAAATTTACTTTAAAACAATAACAATTTTTATCAACTGCAAGGTGCTATAAAGTACATGGTATTCTGAGCTGCACTTAATCTGCTGTACGTTTACATCATTTCTGCTGCTCAGTGTCTGCTGCACGTGACCCTCATAAGTAAGTCGTAATTCTGCTGCAAGTATCCGTGCGTCATATTGTCAATTTGAATCAATTCCGCTGTATTAGATGCAATGTTCTGACTGCAGATTTCTAATAGAATTCGGAAGCACGTTATATAAGATCTGCTTACTTATAAGTGCGCCAGATTGTACTAACAGGGCATGTTTTCTGCAGTTAAACTAAAATTCAAGTTTTTGTAAAGAAATTATGCTTCTGAGCGTTAACAGCTTCTGATTTTGTACTTGGGAGTAAAGTCGGTAAAAAAAATATTGAATTTAAACCGTTTCTAGAGACTAAAGTTATATTAAATAAGTT
The DNA here is from genome assembly GCA_030522745.1 of Eupelmus kiefferi. Taxonomy (NCBI): domain Eukaryota; kingdom Metazoa; phylum Arthropoda; class Insecta; order Hymenoptera; family Eupelmidae; genus Eupelmus; species Eupelmus kiefferi. The sequence goes on along the minus strand of JAPYZB010007072.1, from coordinate 10,857 downwards.
TCTTATGAAAACTTATTTACTAAAAATCCCCATTTCCAACTAATTTAACCTTTCCTAACCTTATCGACTAAATAGCTTTTTAAAAATCATAAACTGTGATAATTTTTATCTTTTTCTAAATAAACTTAAAGACTCACCGAAGCTACTTTTACTAAAAACTTCTTAGTCATCGACTTTTTTGGTTGTCGAAGAATTTATTTAGTATTCTAATAGAAGTTAGTTGTTTACAACAAAACAGTTCACCCAAGTATGAAAAAAGTATGTATATACATACATATAAAGTAAGCAATGCTATTTTTGTTCTTGTGCTTCGTTTTTTTCTGTGTTTAGGGCCTCACTAGTAAGAGTTCTCCTGTATAGTCAGGTTTTGTTATTATAACCTTTTTTTGAACATTAGAGGTAAAAGGTACACAAGATTTTACAATTTTTCAGGTAAGTATTTTAGAAGTCTTTTAATTTTAAATAAATTAATAATAGATTCATAAAATAATACATAAGAATACTCATTTTTGAATTATGTTTCAATTTAATATAGATATAAAGATTTAATAGATAAAAATAATTAAAATTATTCTTTTGGAAATGAAAAACATTTAAATTAATGTAAACAGTGTTCGTCAAGATGGCGACGGGGCAAGTAAGCCGCCTGATGCTTCTCTCAATAAATTTTACAAAATTCATCCCAACACCAAAGTTGGGGCAGTAGTGTGCATCGTGTGTGGCAATTTTTACCACACTAGTGAACCAGTTACAAAATATAATGCTGATAACCTTATTAAATTTCTCAGCAACTTATTTATTGTGTGTCAGGAGCATCCTAACCTTACGCTGATATCTAAGCTGCCATGTGGCTCGCTTGACGAAACAGCATGGCAGTTTATAGCTCAACTGAAACATGAAAATCGTAAAAAAAATGAAACTAGACATAGTGAATGAAATTGTGCATGAACACGAAACTGAAAAAGGACATGAAAAAAAAATATGTGAAGACTACACTGAAATGGACACATTAACGAGATGTGTTCCTGTATAATATTTTGAACAGATTACTATTCCACCCTTTCACATTGCCTTAAGAATAGAAAATAATCTGCTAAAACCGTTATTACAAGAAACGCAAGAAAAAAACCAAATTTTGAATGAATTACTTGTGAAAGAAAGGCAAAATAATCATAATATCAATTTAAAAACCAACACCTATGCAGAAATCATAAGCAAAGTGAAACCTAAGAATAAAAGAGTGTCTAAATTAATTTTCAAAAAAAATAACAAAAATGATAACATAAACTTAGAAAACGCCGTGTTAAGTAGTCTAAAAGAAGACAAAACAATTCAAACAAAGAATGTGATAAAAAAAATAAAGATACTATAATAATAAGTTGCATGACTGAAGATAGTGTAAAAGAATTAGAAAAAACTTTAAACAATAACTTAAAAAATAGTGCCAAAATTGAAATAGAACAAATTAAAAAACCAACAATCAAAATTATTAATATAGAAAAAATTTTTGATGATAATACTGAATTAGAACAAGACATTAATGTAAGAAATTTCAATAAGATAGAGGATAAGTGTAAAGTGATACACACATATTCAAGCCCGAGATCAAATTACATGTGCGCAATAGTGGAATTGACACCTACAATATATAAGCAAATTAGAGAAAATAAAAATAAGATTTTCGTTGGATCATTAGTTGGATATGAAAGCTGCAGAGTTTTTGATATAATAAACACAAATCCATGTCCCAAATGTGCAAGATTCGGCCACAGCGGCAGCAAGTGGCAAAATCAGGCCACGTGTTTCAAATGCTCGAAAAGCCACGCAGCAGTACAGTGCAAATGTGATACTCTAAAATGCCATAACTGCGTTTTTAGTAACAATAAATATAAAACTAATTATAATAGTAACCATAGTGATATAGACAGTGATCATTGTAAAGTTCTAAAAAATAAGATAAAAAAATATATTGAATGACAGATTATCCATTGCAACCGGTATATCAAAGATATTTCGGTAAGGTAGCAAGTGACAAGGCTAACTCCCATTCGATGCAATCGGTAACGACAAGAAGAGTGCGATTAGAAAGCGACTCAACAGTCGGTATATTATCAACATCAACGCAAAAGCAAACAAAACTAATTGAAAGTAGCAGATTATAACATGGATAACAAGCCTCAGGAGGTAATTTTTGACAACTTATACATTACAGATAATATAACCGAACTAAATAGTCACTTAGCATTAGTCAATGAAATTATTTTATGCATAAATGTAAGATGCCTAAATGCTAATTATAACAAATTACTAGTATTTATTAATAGCCTTAAAGTCAAACCTTGTATAATAATATGTACAGGAACGTGGAACCTTGAACACCAAGAATTCATTAATATAACAGAATATAGAATGTATTATAATGACAGCACAATAAATAAATCCAATGGTGTAGTCATATACATAAGTGAAGACATAACTGAAACAACAGAAGTCTTACAAATCAATAAACTAAAAGTAATTAATACGAAAGTTACACTTCAAAATAATAAAGAAATAGCATTATCAGCAATATATAGATCTCACGATATTCATATAACAGAATTTTTGAATAACATCAAAAATCTTGTTCTCAAAAACAAAAAACAGAAAAATAATATAATAGTGAGTGATTTCAATTTCGACATACTAAGTCAAGAAACTTTAGATCAAGAATTTTTACAAATTCGACTAAAAAACGGATACGCCCAGGAGTCAATTGCATAACTAGACCAACAGACAACATTATCAACAAAGGCAGTTGCATTGATATTTTTTTCATCAAATTAGAAAATATCAAATATAAAACTTACCTACTTAGAACGCCTCTTAATGATCACTTTCCAATATTAATGTTATTGAAAAGTATTAAAAAGGAACCTAGACATAACACTGGCAAAAAACTTAATTGAAACCGAGGAATAATTGGATCACAAAATCAATCATTACTTCATGTAAAAACAAAGAAAACCTATGTAATACATGGAAAAAAGATCCTAATAATTCCGCAGAAAAAGAAATTTACAGAAATTATGTAAAGTTACTTAACAGCACTATTAATCAAGCTAAGGAGGACTATGACAAACAACAAATACAATCCAATATGCGAAATCCGAAAAATCTCTGGAATATAATTAACAACAAAATAAGTAAAAAAATTGAAAGAAATAATAAAATTAACTTTATTACAGATGACAAAAATAAAAAAATAACAGACTCACAGGAAATTGCTAATCACTTTGATAACTTTTTTTACAATATTGGGAAAAATTTGAGTGACAAAATAAATAAGCCATTTAATAAAAATATACAGCTGCCTATTATGAACAATAACAGTATCTTTTTGCAACCAACTAATTAACTAAAAATACAAAAAATAATACTTAGTATGGAAAATAAAAATGGCGGCTGTGATGGTACAAATACTTTAACTCTCAAAACAATAATTGAAAATATCTGTGAACCACTAGCACACATAATAAACTCGTGCTTAGAGAAAGAAATATGGCCAGATGTCTTAAAAACAGCAGAAATTATACTAATTCATAAAGCTAAAGAAAAACATCTCACAACAAACTATAGACCAGGTAATGTATACTTGTTAACGATTAGTCGGGGGCCAGGTAGTTTAGAAAAGAATAGAAAATCCAAATTAATGTTTTTAGCAACGTTTCATCAGCTTGGTACGCTGACCTCTTCAGACTCTGTTTTATTGGTAAAAATCACAGTTAATACAAAGGCAATTTTTTAAGTAAATCACACACGCACATCTACAATTTTGTTTATCTGATAATTACCTTAAAAGATTTTTTTTAAGTTAACACATGTTAACTAGTCGAAGATTCATATAATAGCGTGTTATAACACGCAATGGCGTTAAATTAGGTATCATTACATTGTCGATCAGCTATAAACTAGCAAAAAATCAGTTGAAACTCGTATTTATATCAGCTGAGTGCGGTCAAACTCGGAGCAAAACAAATATAAACATATATAACTGTCAATAAATTCAACCACAGAAAAACCAATTCTTTAAAGTTGTCGTATGATTGGAAAATAAGCTTTGTTTAAATCGTATATGTCCTTTTTTTATTGATGTTGAAATCCTCACTTTCTATGTGAATCATTTCAGAAATTAGTCTTTTTTTGTAGCTTAGTTCAAAATTTAAAATTTTAACATTCTTCCAATCAAATTGGTGGTTGAATTTAATTGAATGTTATTACGCTATCACACGAATTTTCGACTAGTTAACATGTGTCAACTTAAAAAAAATCTTTTAAGGTAATTGTTAGATAAACAAAATTGTGTGTGTGTGTGTGTGTGTGTGTGTGTGTGTGTGTGTGTGTGTGTGTGTGTGTGTGTGTGTTGTGCGTGCGTGCGTGCGTGCGTGCGTGCGTGCGTGCGTGCGTGCGTGCGTGCGTGCGTGCGTGCGTGCGCGTGTGTGTGTGTGTGTGTGTGTGTGATTTACTTAAAAAATTGTCTTTGTATTAACTATGTTTTTTTCAATAAAACAGAGCCTTAAGAGGTCAGCGTACAAAGCTGACAAAACGTTGCTAAAAAAAATTAATTTGGATTTTCGATTTTTTTCCAAACTACCTGGCCCTCGACTGATCGTTAACAAGTATACATTACCCATCACAAACAATGGAGGGCGATAATAACCATTTATCTAAACTATAGATCAATTTCTTTAATCTCTAATATAGCTAAAATATTTGAAAAATTACTCCATAGAAGAATAATAAAGTTCCTAGACAAATACAAATTGATCTCAGATAAACAATATAGTTTTAGGAAAAACAAAGGTACCAAAGATGCTCCGTACCAAATATCTAAACTAATATACAATCAACTGGATGTCAGCGACCCAATAGTGATAGCCTTTCTTGATTTAGCGAAGGCTTTTGACACAGTAGATCATAAGATACTACTAGACAAATTATTTAACTACGGAATAAGAGGAAGTGCAAACAACCTCATAGAAAGCTACTTAAACAACAGAAAGCAAAGAGTAAAAATAGGCAATGTTTATAGCAGATACCAAACTGTTGGCACTGGTATACCACAAGGCACAGTACTAGGACCACTATTTTTCATTATCTACATAAATGATATGATAAACTAAATACCGACGCCTCCTATCGGTATAATCGTATCTCAAACATCATTTCGGGATAATCGTAACTCAATCGGAATTCAGTATAATCTTAATTTAGCGACAAATTCGACATAATCTTAACTGAAAGGGCAATTCGGCATAATCGCAACTCAGCGGACAATTCGGCATAATCGCAACTCAGCGGTCAATTCGGAAAAATCTTAACTCAGCGGCCAATTCTGTATAATTTCAACTCAGCGTCCAATATAATATTTTAACATAGCGTCAACATTTATAATATTTTTTACTGTATAGAAAACAGTTTACAAATATTTGTTCGTTATATAAAAATGTTTCACAAAAATTCTATATAAACGATATTTTACTAACTGCACAAATTTAATAATACTCTATGCAGATAAATTTCTGAAATGTGTTTAAAACAGCATGCTGCTTATGAATCCATATCCATTGCTAAATTCTTATTTTAAGTATAACAATAATAATTTTTTGTTTTGTTCAAATAAGAACCTGAAATTTTATGAATAAACATTATACTATGAAAGATACTAATACTAATAAATTAAAGCACCCTGTATAATTTAAAATTGTTATGAAACCGACACCTAATGTTAGTGAATTCATTAAATGCTTTTTATTGTAAAAATTAAATTGAAAGTGAAGACGATAAGCGTCTGATGGTTTTAAAAAACCGATTATTCGTTCCAAAAATGTTAAAAAAAATTTTAAATCTTAATACCGATTAAAGTATTTAAAAAAATCTCCCTTTTCCCATAAGATCGTCCTTTACAAGCCCGACTATAAATTTAAAACCTAATTTGTCCGACTGTCAAACTAAAAATTTAATTTCTACGCGAACAACTTATATATAATTTACAAATCTTGAAAAATAATAATACTACGAAATTCTAACAAACCTTGTGTTCTGGATTTTCCGTTGATACGATCGTCTGAAAGGTGCAGTTTTTTGGCAGATGGTGTAAATAATCTTACACTAAACACATTAATTTTGTAGGCGCTGTGAGCCTACGTGCGCAGAAGGTTGGGAGCTGAGAAAAAGAAGCAAAGTCTTTATTACGAGAGTTTATTCAGAGCTCTGCAACTACTGCGTGTTAGTTCAGAAGTTGCCGGAATCAGACTGACTCGACGTGAGTCTACAAGTGATGCTGCTGCTGCTCGCTCTCCGACTGAAGCCGCGCCTGCGCAGAGGCACTCGAGTGTGTGTGAGGCGCCGCGCGAGTGTGCGCCCGTACGTGTATGTGTGCGTGAACGCTAGAAGCGCTACTAGGTACTTGTGGGGCTTCGTGTCCCCACATCACTCCCCCCTTACATTTTTTAAATGATGTGATAGGGTTGATTTTATTGTTATAATTACATACTTTTGCATTAACACAATGAACGCTGTGAGAGTATTTGTTACATGCAAATGCAGCACAGCAGATAGTGTTTATGCGTGATTGTATATCGTTTAGTAATTAGAATCATTACAAAAGTAGTTAATGTATACAGTTATTTTGGCTTATCGTAGGTACATATTTCTATTAACATATTATATTACGTTATTTATATTTGTACTTTGTTACATTTTGTTACAAAACAGTGTTGAATTGTTCTTACAGTATACATAATAATAATTATACATGTTTAATATTTATTTGTATCACAAATATTCTTGGTACTGGTCTAAGCGCTTATTTTACGCAATATTGGAAGGTGGTTTTTTTTTTATATATGCGCAATTACAATTATTTATCACATTTAGTCATTAAATGACCGTAAGGCGCTTAGTTCGCAGGAATCTGTAAGACTTTTAATTTTACATGAAAGTATTTTTTGTCACAGATTGTTATTAAATAACATTTTCTTTGTATAAGTATGCATGATTACAATTAAGGCTTGTATTCTGTCAGACTGTATAAGTCTCTTAATTTCAAACAAAAATGTTGTTTTTTATTACAGTCTGTTATTAAATAACGTTTTATGCTTTAATTGCGATTTGAGTCTACTGAGCTCTCTCTCTTTCTTTTGGAAACTCATATACATGGAGTCTTGTTAGTTGAATTATTTATTTAACAAATTTATTTAATGCTAGATAGTTAAGTGCAGTGCTGCAAAATATTGCAAGATGCATTTGCACTTAAAGGCACAAGATATTGACTTCTAGATAGCATTTATGCATTTGATTGTTGAATTGATAAATGATTAAAATGCATTAAAATGGTATGCTTGTGCGCATTCATTCTGATTGCCTTACAACGCTGAATTATGACGTTAGAATGCACTTAAGGTGCTTTTTCGGATTTAATCCAATTCACAAGCATTGTTTATATGACTGCGATGTACATGAGTTGATTGCAATAATATATATACATAGTTCTTTTGAATACAAGTTGGTTTATTTGCACACTGACTTTTCCGGGCAAGAATGCATTTTCTTAAAAAAGTTTTTGCAATTGCATTCGATTAATCGATTTTAATTTGTTTAACAAAATTGATGCAATTGCTAGTTGCTGTAATTTACTAGTTGTTGTTAAAAAGAGATACAAAATCAAATTTAAAAAAAAAGAAATAAATATATATATACGAGAGTTTACCCTTACATTTCATAATGTAAGTCTACTAAGTTGCAAGCATAGCTAATTACCGAAGTAGTTAGCTATTGCTTAAATGAAAAAAAAGAAAAATCAATGTGTTATTACCGTGGTGTGTTAGTAACGCGGCGGGCTTGGACAACGTGTGCTTTAGTAATGTTACCGGTGTCAGTGTAGGTGTTGTAGGTAGTGCATGTTCAGGCGCAGTACTCGATCTCAAAGAGATCATAGTAGACTGCACCTTGTGTTGGAGAGCCCTGTTGCGTCATAAACGCCCCTGAGGCTCTGATGAAGCGTTTTAAGGTGTCACGCAGACAGATTCTGCATTTCCCCGCCTGGAAGCTAAAGTATGGCACCCTGGGAATCACCTTTCTAGCAAAATGCGGGCAAAAGGTACGATTCTTTGGATTATTCCGGCCATATGTGCCAATAATATGGACTTCCTCTATGTTGAGGTTAGAGAGTGAGTCCAGAGTGACATCTACCTGTGGATGGTATGGCAGCTTCAGGGAGCTGAGCAGTGTCAGTTGAAAAGTCAACAGATCGAAGCGCTGGAGCCCCGTTAATGTGACCTTGTAAATTATGCTGGGCGAATTTAGCGCCTTTGAGAATGATCTCCTCCAGAAATGGCTGAATATGGAGTACTGGGTAGTACTCGTGGTCCAGCGGTTCGACCGTTAACTCTTTGTATTCCAGTTTGAAAGTCCTCAACACGTTGAGCGTGTTGAAAACTCTCGCCGGAAGAAGCCATATTGATTGATCCGAATCAATGTTGGAGCAGTCGATCTAGCACGGCACTGTTAGACTTTTGCTAACATTAAGTAAGGAAAAAATTGGCTCTACGCGGATTTGCGGGCAATTAATGAATTTGATAGATTTTAATGTCTCTGCTTGACCCTCCAACCAGGACACAAGGACCGGCGGTGGCTGTAAATTTGCCGGAATCCCTGAAACGGCCCGTCCCTGATCCATGAAAGCCGCGCCGTCGGGTTGTGATAAATCACGAGGTGCTCGACCCCCTCCAGACTATCTCCACGCTCAAAAAACTCCGTGGTTTTGCCTACTATGAAATGTTTTATTCGATAAATTTGTGTCAGTCTTTCGAGGGCCGTGAGAGTTACGACGACGCCTCTCAAGTCAACATCCAGGAGCGGCAGCCGACCTCTAGCCACCGAGAGATTTCTCGTATTTATGTCTATCAAAGTTTGGAAGTCGGCCGTCGCCATGGGCTACCATTCACGTACCGTGATGCTATTGAAGTTAAAGTGACGGGCGTCCTCCCGCATCCTGCGCAATCCCACCCCCGACTGATAACGGACACAACCCGAATCAAAATGAATATGGCCGATCTTACCGAACCCCACCTGCTATCCCTCTAATGCAGTGATTAGTGCTAGGGTATCATCTGCTTCAAGGATGACACTGACTATCGGCTCAAGACGAAGAGCAGTGAGACAGGCAGATTCAGTCCCTCTGAGAGACTGAGCAGCCAGTGGTGAGCTGGCTGCTTTGGGTGGTTCTTTATACGGAGAAATCATAACACATTTGTTGCAAGACTTGTCCATCTTCTTGAATTCGAAAAAAAAGTTTGTTCCAGAAGAAGTTTGCTCCAGAAAATCGCATCGATCTTAAAATCCGATTGCCCCTGGGCAACCAACATGTCTCCTAGGCCCCTTTTAGAGACCTTATGCAGATTATAAATCAAAAGTGAGAAGAACTGTCGGCCACCCAGAAACAACGTCGGAATGCGGTAGTCGTACTGCGGCCGCACGCATGCGAACGCGACGATGCGCGGACCACCCACGTTTCGCGCTGGAGGGTCGTAGAAAAGCACCTGTTGACGCAGTGCTCTTCTCTCTGCAGGGCGACCTGCGGCGTTCATACGCCCGGTAATAGTCTGTAAATAAACGCGCTTAAAATCTATCAGGATGTTCTCCGCCATCCGCAGCTCATGTCGCTGCCGTGACTCGCCCTGCACCGCCATGATGGCTTGCTGCAACTCTTCCAACAGCTTGTCAAGAGCCGCAGAAACCTCATTCACGCTCACCCACCTGCTGTCGCTACAAAAAGAGGCCATGACCTCAAGCCAGCAGGCTCAGAAATTTTCCTAAAGCAGAAGGAAGGAGATATTTTCGGAGTTAGTATGTCTTTTTATCAATGACAAGAAAATTTTGACTTATCTCCTGGGCTGGCTCTTAATTTTTCGTATAAAGAAAATTTTGACTTATCTCCTGGGCTGGCTCTTAATTTTTCGTATAGCGTTACAATGGGTAGGGCTAATGAGTGCGAGGTTTATACATGCTGGACGAAGTCATTGTCATTAAAAACTACTTTTTATTTTTTTACACGACCCCAACTGATCAAGCCTCTTTTTTTAAATATATTAGGTATGAATTTCTTTTTCTTGGGCTTGGCCCGTGGAGCCGTGGTGTCAGTTTTTTTAGATTCATTCGCATTGATAATACGCGTAACAAAGGGTTCCACGCGCGCCTGTACTCATATTACATTCTCGTCATCCGTCGCGAAAATCGGTGGGGTTGCATTGTTATTAACTAACGCGCTCTCGATATCTCTCGATATGCCTGAAGATGCAGGCTCGTCATTAGTGGCTGCAAGCGGTGGCTCGTCGATAGCCACGGATGCGCTGTCTTGCGTCGCGTTTTGCTCGGAACGCATTTCGTGAATGCGGCGCCCCCCCCCCGGCGGCAATTCCTCCGCTTCATCACTTGCATGCACTTCCGCGCGTGTTTCAAAAAACAGAGGCTCTGCGATGAAGTCCGAATTGATCACAGTGCGCGGGTTTAAGTCAGCTGGTGCATTTTGCGAAGATTCGCGTTCCGCAGCCTGCATGAGTTTACGGGCTTCAGTATTTGAAGCTAAATTTAAATTAGGAAAAAGAAAGTGCCGCAGAGCAGCTCCAGGTGCATCTACGTTAGTATGGGAACTTTGGGTAGGTGCATTAAGGGGGCAAACCACCTTTAGAGCCTAAAAATAAAAAAAATCATTATTTTAAATTTTTTAACTTCATTTTAAAAAAATGAATATATTTCATGAATGTGGGGGAAAATACCTTTATTTTAAGCAGATATATGCTATAGTGGCTTTCATCG